>CM041779.1:66713227-66840578 GCA_023374045.1 Limonium bicolor | reverse complement strand
AATTATATCATTGTTCATCTAAATTCAAGCTCTTCAAAACAAGACCAGTCATGGATATATTTTGACAATTTTGAAAAAAACTTATTTTACATGTGTACGATGATACACTAAAATCATATATAATTCATTAGTTTTGATATTATGATTCATTAACTAATAAGTGGTGAATTAAATTACAAATTTCGAACCCGATAAAAATCATTATTGTTTTGGAGTGTATTATTATTATTGTATGGTGTATTTTAAATATTACATGGTGAATCATGTATTTTTTTTACGTACCAAATATTGTTTTGTGTTGTATTATTGTTTAAATTTTTCCTTTTTATATGTGACTGATGATTAACTAAAACGATATTATGATTCATTAAATTTGATATTATGATTCATTAAAATTGGTGTTATGATTCATTAACTAATAAGTGGTGAATTAGATAAAAAAACTCACGAACCGATAAAAAATCATTATTGTTTTTAGTGTATTATTATTGTATTGTAATATATTTTAAACCTTATATGGTGAATGATGTATTTTTCTTACGTACCAAATATTGTTTTATGTTGTATTATTGTTTAAAAATTTTCTTTTTATATTTGACTGATGATTCACCAAAATGATGTTATGATTCATTAAATTTGATATTATGATTCATTGAAATTGGTATTATGATTCATTAACTAATAAGTGGTGAATTAGATAACAAAATTCGGAACAAATATTGAATCATTATTGTTTTGTGGTGTATTATTAATATTATATGGTGTATTTTAAACTGTACGTGGTGAATCATAAGTGTTGTTGATATGTACATATAACTAACATAAAATTTTAAACTTGTCAAAATATATCCATGACCGGTCTTGTTTTAAAGAGCTTGAATTTAGATGAACAATGATGTAAATTTTTTTTATTTTGGACTTATATTTTAAAAGTTATGACTATTTAAAGTTAATACAAATATTACCCCATTTATTATGCCACATAAGCAGTCCAATCAGCTTGCTGACTGGACTGCCACCAATACATCCGCACCATTATCAGAATGAGCATCCCGCTCTATCTACCGTCTGATACTATTAATTTCAGTATCGGTCTCATTATTTATCATTTAGTTTATTCTAAAAGTTGCATATAACAGACATTAATTTCAACACCGGTCCCACAATTTCTCCTTTGCATTATTTTGACAGTTGCATTTGAGAGCTGGCCACAAACAGATGTTCCTTTTTACAATGTAGAGTTTAGGATAGAGAAGCTCTCAAGGGGGGTCTCCAATTCCCCTTATTTCTCTTTTTCTTGTCTTTCTCCTCATCTTCATGTTCAAATTTCTCCTTCAATCCTTCATAAATAAGCCGTTTCTTGCTGCCACCGTGTAGATCTCGTCAAGAGCTTCAAGTTGAGCACAACTTTTGATGCTTTTGGTGATTTTAAGAAAATGAGTTTTACAAGGCCCTGCCTCCACACTAGCGATTCGTCCACCTGCCGCCGCCACCCGCCACCACACTGCCGCCTCACCTCTGCCATCATCGCCTCGCCTCACCACGTCGTCACTGGTGTTGCTTCCATTCAGCTTGTTTACTCTTTTGTTTCTAAAATAAGAAGATCCCGCTCTAGCGGATCTAGTAGTGTAGCTTGGTCTAATAAATCATTTGCTTCTAGATCAAAGAAATCTAGGAATGTTGTCTCCGGATCTAGTAATAGATATAGGAAGGTTGTTTGCTTTCGGGCTTTAAGCACCCGGTTTTGGTTTTGTCTTTGGTATACCTCAATCAAACAAGCAACGATACAGGATGGAACACGTAATGCGATCTCCCGACTCTCCAGGTGGTGCCCTTCCCGACACTATTATCCCATTTTAGCACTTCTTAAAAATGGATGCACCCTTTGGCCTCTATACAGGCAGTCGTCCCACGGAATAAAGCTAACCTTAAGTTGCCTACTTCCGGATTAGCCGCAGATACCCTCGTTGTAGCTATGGATCAGGAGATTCATTAGGTTCCTCTTTATGGCTGCATTTTTTTCAAGGTAGTTTTAAATGTTAAACTATAGTTCACCTGTAACTGATCCTGATTAATATAATATAATGTCTTATTTTTGAAAAGAAAATTTAGAATTTAGTGTGAAGAGGAAGGTGAGACTTTTGTTACAAGTCTTGACAAAACAACTATCCAACATATATGCCCAAGAACGGTTTGCTTGTTCTAGTGAATTTATATCTTATATTTTCTATGATGTGATTCACATTGAACTTATTTGGTCAGGACATTATGAAGCCGCGAGACCCATAATTGGTAATATTTCAAAAAAAAATTAGACAAATCCACATTATCACCTGTTTAAAGTCAGAAAGTAGTTATATTACGATATAGCACAATTAGGAAATCAATACTAGTAAACAGGGTCTTCCACTTTTAGGTTCTAATGAGGACACAAGATTTAAGGTGGCTAGTTTTCAACCATGAATCTTGGGAGCTAGGTTTTTTGACAGCTGTCCATAAGAAGTGTTTCAAATGGTATTAGAGCTGACTTGAGACCGTGTTCAGATGAAATACCCGACGCCAACACCTATCAAGGAGGTCTTCAAGACTTGGACTTGCAAGGACGTCACGTTCTTTAAGTGAGGAAGTATGTGTGAAGTGGAGAGGTATGGACTCCACTCCACTCTCTTGTTCCACGTTGCGCTCTCAAGACAGTAAGTAGACATAGAAGTAGAATAATCAAAGTGTATTTATGTGAGTGTGAACATTCTTACATGGCTGAGGCCCTTATTTATAGGCCCCTCGTGACATAAGTGTAACCATTCTTACATGATCGTGTGCCCTACTTGTAACACCCCTCTCCGTAACCCGTATTAATTAACACTCATAGCATAATTAAAAACATGTCACAACGGAAAACAAAATACAATCATCACTCACCCATACGAGTAACAAGGCTCCACTTATCACAATAACTTTAACACACTACCGTTGTGATGAAACGAGATTAACCACCACCACCATATACATAACTGTATTCGAAATCCAAAATACAAGATCAGTGAGCATCTATCCATCCCCAATATTTACATCCATAGAGTATAATACAAACCAAAGTCTGAAAAGTGCGGTAAATAAAAAGACAACGTCTACTACCTAAAAAAAGTGTCCCGCACTCCGGCTTTACAAATTGATCAAGTCCCTGTAATGGGGTGCCGTATAGGCTCAGCAAAACACTGAATATGCTAAAGTCTGATCCTAGACCCTTTAGGTCACTTAAGCCAATTAGCCATCTTAACATGCAATTCATTTCATACTGTTCCGGCTTATACAATAAAACAGTAAATATTGAAATTAAACATACATCATACCATCCAATAATAATCACAACAACCACAAGTAATTCATCTACTTAAACAATAAACGAATGCAATAAAGAAACGAGAGTCACTTTTATGTTAAGGGATCTCATCACTCGGCCTTCAAGGCCTCATTAATCGTTATCCATATTCAAAAGGGATATTGAAATCTCGCACTACGGTATATGTGATACTCATAGGCCCATCCGTTTTTCGTTTACACTTATCTTAAGTTGGGAGTCAAGTTAGGACAATCCTCTTAACAGTTTAGAACTTATTCAATTTAGACAGTCGTCTTGTGTGCACTAACAGTAGTGCCCTCTGGCCAACGATCCGAAGATCTATGGACTTCCTCTGTGTCTAATAAAGACGTCCTTAAAAAGGTTGTAGCCATATACCAACAGCAGGTACCATCTGACCCATGATCCTATCCGGCTCATCGGATTTCCTTCAACGAAAGGACCCAAAACTGGAAGTCCTCTCTTGTGATTAAACTGTGCAACCAGCTAGTCCATAGACTACCCTGGATTTCCCCTTACCATATACCAATTCTCATAATGTGATTAAGTAGCTTAATCAATTTCCTAAGATATACTCTTAGGTTATGGAGAATACATTTTCATTTAGATGCCTTAAAGGTCTTACACAATACCTAGAAGTAGTCTAGGTCATATTCATGTTCGATCCATGCTCTAGAGATTGGCGATACCAAATCTCTTTCCTAAGTTTTGCACTTAGATTGATTAGGAATATATGATGTTCATTGAACTTTTAGTAAGTAATGGTGTTTCCCAATCTTGCTCGTATTTAAATTCGAGTGGTAATCGGTACCACTTTAGTCCAATAGACGTTCGCGTACAATTAAAGGCGCTTTGATGATCGAGCACATTAAATCACATAGCACATGCATATAATACACATATCACTCTTAAGCAATTAAACAAACAACGTTTGAACCCAAGGAAGCCCTCAGGCTGTTCAGATCACACAGTAACATACCGTTCACCGACGGTGGGAAGAGTTGATGTCCGAATCTCGGCCCGCTCTCTAATCTCTAAGGTCTGGAATAATGTATAACACTAGGTATTAATCACTATGACCTCAACTTAATTCAGTATTCCCAAATAAACGCTAATTCCTCGTCTGTTAACCCCCTTAATCAGTTAGTTTAGATTACTCGGGTTTTCTCTATTGTATTCGGGATTAGTTTAAACCATCCTTTAATTGTTTTATAAATAACACGTGTTATTATATTACCACTTAAGATTAATCTTTATAATCTATACCATCCATTCATGGGTTACTACATTTGATTATATATATACTTGGACTTGCATATTATGTGTATATATATATATATATATGTGTGTGTGTGTATAACAATATAGTTTATTTCTATATATATGTTATAATTGACCGTATAATGCTGTTATTCTTTAAACTCTCATTTAATGTGTGAGTTGGTCAACTTGACCCTCTTCGGTCAATTAAATTGACTTGGACAATTGTGTTGACTTGGTTTGTTTATCCAAGTGCACAAATTTATATAATTCATATTATAATACTTGAATTATACAATTCATCTTTTACTTAACACCTTACAAATTTAACACTAGATCTTTATATATAATGTTTTACAATTACATTTCCCCACCTTATAACATCCTATCCTTATTCTTATATGATTATCCAATCATATCATATAATTTTACCTCACTCCAATATCATATAAACCTAAATTAATTATAAAACTCATTTATAAAAATGGTATTCCTTATAATGTGTCCATCTCTCCTTAATGACTATTAATACCTTATACTTGTCATAACATTTATAACATGTTCAACCATAGTCTAAATTTCATTCCTAACCCCTTATAAACTCGCAACAGCCCTTAAGTTTCTATTAATTGCAATCTTACCCCACCAACTTTTATAATGTTACAATTATATTCCTTATGTCATATAACATGACATTTCCACACTTACCTTATAATTAACCTATGGTTTCTACCATATTAAATTTTACCAAACAGACCCTCTATTGTCCAGCTTTTATTTCTCAACTCCCACATTTTTCTTAAATTACAATTTGACCCCCTTTATTTCCTAAACTTTACAATGTCATCCTTAAATTACAATTTCACCAAATACCACTGAGTTTTTTCTTAATTCACGATATACCATTGTGTTTCTAAAATTATATAGGATAACTCTGAGTTTTTACTTATTTCACCATATAACACTTTTGTCCAATATTTCGCTAACTACTTCGTTAATATCCTTAGATAAAAGACTAAAGTGCCCCTGTAATTAGGTAAACAAAAATGGTATCTTATGGAATTTATTAATATGACAAATCATTGTCAGACAGTTAATTAATAACAGGGGTAGTTTGGTCATTTTTTGGGAATATTAACACAGCAATTTACGGAATATGGGACAAAGTGTTATCCGGTGAAATAGGTAAGACTCAGTGTTATCGTGTGTAATTTTAGAAACACAGTGGTATATCGTGAATTAAAAAGAAACTCAGTGGTATTTGGTGAAATTTCCCAACTATGTATTATACATCTTTACGAATTTAACTCCAAAGAAATCTCCAAAAATTCCTAAACAGACTCTACTCTGTTCTAATCACCAATTCACCCCAGAATTTCTAAAAATTACATTTTTACCCCAATTGTTTTATAACTTATACATTTAACTCCTAAACTTAATTTAAACTCATAATTAAATTATTTCACTCATCTAATTTGGTCACACCCCTAATATGATCAAGGTTGACCTCCAAAATACTGCCTTGACCATCACTTTACATTATTTACAAATTTTCCCCAAACTTCCTAGAATTTACAATTTAGCCCTTAACTTTATGAAAACTTATAATTTTCATTAAAACTCCTTTTTAACTCTAACTTTTGGCTATATTATTTTATTACCCTTTAATTTTGTTTATTTTCACTTATTCTCACCAAACCTTATAATAAATAAATAATTAACTTTAAATGTAAATAAAGCTCTAAATGACATAATTAAATGACCTAAATACATGGCCTTATTACAAACTTCAAAAATAACATAAAATGTTCATAAGAATAAATACACTCTTGGGTTTTTACCGAACCAACCCAATACTTTTGTTATTTGCAATTTTACCCCTTTTTCTTATGTTTATGACATTATAAGTCACCTAGGGAACTTAGTAAAATATGTTACATAACACTTTAGTGCATTAATAAGTCAAACTAACTCATTTAACCTATAAACCCTTTGGCCTTAATTTATTTAATGACATAAATTAGTTTAAAGCTTAAAATCAGGTCTGAAGCTTAACTTACTTGTTTAAGCTTCCAAAATCAGCAATAATCCTTAATGCTTCTTGGACCTATTTAATATAAGAGCCCGGGTTAGTTTTCAACTCAAAACTTAACCTTAAACTTGATGATTAAGTCATTAAGACTTAGTTAGTTTATTGACCCTCCAAATATGAACTTTTTAAGCTTGTTTCCACCTCCTTGGTCAAGATCAAAGGTAGTGAAATACCCCAAACACTAATTACCTTACTTAATAAGGAATTAAATTACATATAGCTAGATGACCAACAATAAATCATCTAATGACCAATACTTATCATAAATGTTGGTATGTAAATGCATAGTCCAAAATGGACACTAAATCATACATGTAACCTTTAATCAAGAGGGAACAACATTAAGGAGAAAATAGATCCAAAAACTAATACTATATGTAATATTCTAATACATATATCATTGTCACAATTAAAGTGATAAAATTACATGGGATGATTTACATAGTCAAACCAAGATTTCAAAGACAACGTCACTCAATTATACACATTTATACAACGAATATTATATACTATCATCCAACATATTAATAATTCATTATACACCATTAATGTGCATTATTAATACATTAAAGTCAAAAGGAAAATCTTTCCCAAGTGTATAACCATATACCTATGTAAAAGAAGGGAAAAGAAAGACTGAAAAAAACAAGATAGAAAACAAAGAAAAATACCTTACAAGTACACCTAGCTAGATGGAATCATAACTAGCTAATTCCTCTCCCTTCTCCCTTTGGTCTCGGCTGGTACACAATTTCAGCCCTCTCCATTGCTGCCGATTACAACCAAGGAAGAAAAAGAAAGAAGCTAGTGACAAGTACTACCTAGAATTAAAGAAACAACCTATTTCCTACCAACTAGCACCAACTCCTCCTACACCTTCTTTCACTACTTCGGCTGCAACAAGAAAACAAGAAGAACAAAAGAAAAAGAAGATTAGACTAACTAGCAAGTACAAGCTATGGTGTAAATAAAAGAAATGTCATCATCACTCATTTTCCCTCCTCTTACTCTCAGCTACAACACACTCCAGCTCTCACTGATTTATCCACTGCAACAAGGAAAAGAAAGGAAGAAGAATAAGCTAACAAAGTACAATATGACGTGAAAAATGGGAGGCTTTGTAACATACTAGCTTAGCTTCCCCTTGTAATGTCCAAGTCAGACACCAAATCCCCTCACCATGCTAACGTCATTGAGACCCCCTTATCCTCTCTTATTTTTCTCCTTGACTGTTAACAAGTTCCAGCTCCATCACTTTTTTTTTCTTCACCACAAAACATAGCAACCAAGCAACTTGCTACACAACACACAACCAACTACACTCCTCTCTATACTCCTTCTCCTTACTCAGAATAACCTTGCCCTGCCCACGTTGAGACACACTCCTATCCTCTCTTCTTCCTCTCGGTTGGCAACAAAACCAAACTTCTTCACTTTTTTTTCTTCCACCCGGAACAGCAACAACAAACTACAACATTCACCATTATTCATCCTTAAAACTCTAGCTAAGCCCCACATATTACACTAGAAAAACACCCATCATCTTCCCTACATATCCAACCGAAGACCCTTTGAGCATGAGCCATGAAATAGCAAGCATCAACATAGAGAAATAAGGTAAGAAAATCCATGAAAACTGTATGCTGCTCTCTGTTTTGTCCGACAGAAAAAAAAATTGCACTACCTTCAACCTTGTTTCTAAACCCCCTCTTTGCACCAGTTGAAGGAGGTTTCCAGCTTCCCCTTGAGTAACCAAAAACCACCATTGTCAACCTGCAATAACAAGTAAAAATGGAAAGCAAAACAAGGTAAGAAAATGCATGTCACTCCTCCTTCTCCTCCACGGTATTTGTCCAGAAAAAAAATGCCACTCTTAACACCTCTTTTAAACCTTCTTTTATGCACAAGATGAAGGAATTCCCAGCCCATCCTTGGACAAGAAACGTCCAATAAACAACCTCCACCACCAAGCTATAAGAAGGTAAGAAAAAGCTTGGAACACACTTCCTTTCCCCCTTCCTTATTTGTCCGAAAATAACCTGCTATTAACACTCTCATATACACCTTGTTGTACACACATTCAAGGAGTTTCCAGCTCCCTTGGTGAACCAAAACCATGGCTGCAACTCACCATGGATGACCTCTAAAGTTAAGGTAAAACCCGTACTAAGAGAAAATTTTTGTCAGCTTCTTCTCTTGATTTTTCTCCCATGAACTGAACCGCTTACATGTGCTCTAGATAACTAAGAGTGCCAACTGATTTCCACCAAACTTACAAGGTAAAAACCGCACTCTTTAAACTTCAAAAATCCATGCTTAAACCCCTTGATTAACTAGCAAAGTAAGGCACTAATTGAGTAGTTGTTCCATGTGCATGCGGTTAGGGGTGCCCAAAAAAACCCGTTACCGCGGTACCGTACCGAAACCTGTTTATACCGTACCGGCTAACCGGTTAACCATACCATCTTTGGCGGTACGGTTAACCATATCGTTATTATTAGACATATGTGGTTTATGTAACGGTATGTAACTTTTATACCGTGGTTAACCACGGTTAACCGGTTATATATATATAACTATATATTTAAATATACATATAGTCTTCAATTTTGGTTTTTGATATTTTAATATTATTTACTTTGTGCTAGTCTTTTGTATATCCTTTAAATTATATTTTGATAACTTGAACAAAGATAATCTAGAATTTAGAAAAAGGACACTCCTTATATATGACGTAATATATTATGTGCATTGAAGAGCAAGGTAAGCATTATAGATAGTGTATATTGTAATTATGTTTTGTTAAATCTTTTGAGATGTATTTTGCTATCACTTTGTTAATAAAGCAGCTTGTAAATTATGATGTTCGAATCTACGTGAATTGATTTTGTCTTATATTCTTGGATTGTTTCATGCCATTGCGATTATACATGTGCAGGTGATATATTATATAATGAATTTATTAGATGATTGAGCATTGTATAATGGAGGATTCAATATTTGTGTTAATATAAACTAATGCTTGGACATGATATGAAATGTTTGGACTTTTATCTAGTTTATTACCATTACTCAAGGTTATTTACATTGAAAAAAATCTACACCCGGTTTCGGTTAACTTGAGTTACCATACCATTTTAAATGGTTAACCTGAATGCGGTTAACCGATATAAATGGAATGGTAATGGTATCAAAATTTTAAAAACCGTATTACCCGGTTAACCGGTATACGGTTAACCGCATATGCGGTTAACCTTACCTTGAAAACCCCTTACATGCGGTGACCAACCCACCTCAATTCCACCCTTGAACTGCCACGGTAGTAAGGCTTTTCCAAGGAAGAAAAATCTGGTATTAAGAGGTAAATGCTCTTCATTGCTTCCAGGGGTTCACATAAACTTTGAGCAAAAAAAAAAATGACATGCAAAACTAACCTATAATACATATCTATACAGCACCGAGAAGAGCAAGGGCTGGAGAGGATTATTGGTGATCAAACAAGGTAAAATGAGGCCTAAACTACACTTTGTTACTATAATCTGCATGGTGTTGTAGGGGAGGTTATTATCGAGGAGCATATGTATATATTGGTATAATGTGAACGTTAAATATGTACAGAAATTTTGTGTGTAGACTAGCTTGAGTCTAAGTGGAAATGACCTACCAAAGTCAAACTTATACCTTATAAAACGGGTGAGAAATAAATTAAATGAAACTAAGGAAAACAGTAACTAAACTGTGAGAGTGTGGAGAATTTTGGGAACATTTTAATGTCAATTTGTGGCTAAGTTTATGTTATATTTAAGGCCTTATGTTTAAGCCATGTTATATTATTTATTTAGAGCTTTAGATTGTAATTATTGAATTTTTGGGGTGAGAAAAAGAATTATATAAACTTCTGGTGCTAAACAAAATTATAATAAACATAATATCCTATGAACACCTTAGGGAAATATTAGTGAAAATTATTAAGTCATGACATGATTTAGGTAAGTTATAAATCTTATAAACATTTAAAAGAACAAAGGATTTATGAATGGGGTAGAACCGCAATTTAAAGTATTATAGGGTACAAATTAATTAAAAAGCCATGGGGAAACTATGTTGGGAATTTTCGGAACATAATTTATGAAGTTATAAAGATTAAAGGGGTTAAAAATTTTAAATGGGTCATTTCATAAATAATGAGGAATGTGGGTAAATAAAGGAATATAACGGTCAACTTTGACTATATGAGAGGTTCGACTAATTTACGGAATTTAATTTAACGAAATTGGTGATTTAACAAAAAATTAAGTTAGAAATGGAATTTTTGAAACTATATGGGGCTAGAGTAGAATTACCGAAAATATAAAGGCTATAATGTGATTTTAAAGTCCCTAGGGGTCTGTTTGGAATAACGGAAAGATTCTGGGTATTTTCGGAAATATAATAAATCAAGTGTATAATATATAGTTTTGGTGTTAAATGTAACTATTATAAAACTATAGGGGTTATGTTGTTAATTACCGAAAATTAGGGTGTAAAATGGGATTTGAAATAAGTTAGGCAGCTGTACGGAAATTGGGAAAAAATCTGGGTTGGAATCGAGATTTAGATAATTGATATGTATAATATAAGGTTTAAATGTTAAACTTGTAAGTTTATAAAATAAAGAGGGAAATATTACAACTAAATGGAAACTAAGGGGATGGTAGGTGATTTTTGAAAATATATGTGTATATATAGTATGGCTGGAGCGTAAATATATATATATCAAGGTTGAAAACCTTAGGGTATAATAAAATTGAAGAAGGGATGTGACAAGAGAATTATTTGGTTGGTTTGGTAAATAAATAAAAAGAGATGAAAAAGAAATGTAATTTTCGAAAGGTGTACAAATATGGTACCGAAGGTGCGTCACTTATATATATATATATATTGTATAAATATTTAAGGGCGAAAACATAGGTTATACTTAAATAAGAGAGAAAATGTGACAAGGATTATAATTGGGTTGGCTTTTGTAAATAATTAGGAAGGAATAGAAACAAGAATGTAACGAAACTATATGGGCTGGTAGAGAATTTCGGAAATATAAGCTGAAAATAAGAATAACGTTACAATGATATAAGTGACAATATGTCAGGATATAAAGAGATATGTCATAAGAAAATTATTATAGCGTAAACATATCTCGTTAACGTTTACGTGAAATGACGAAGAGATTCATTACGAGAAATGTTACAATTCGTATAACGTGACTTCTAAGGAAAAAAAAGGAACATATAATATGACCGACAAGTCAAGTATGATGTTATACGGTTCGAAATAAAACTGAAATGCGATTAAAATAAATATAGCGACAACTATATACTAAACTCATGCATACGTAATTAACAACTATACACCCACGTGAGATCGGGAGCGAAAACGATAAATGTAATAAGAGAATTAAACTCCATGCAAATATGTACACGAAAAATGTATACACACACGTAAACGACCCTGTAATGTGTAAATTATCAACGGATTTAATTCTCGATGGAAAGACATTGTCGAATTGATGAATAATGCGTGCTCGTAAACTGTAACGTACAATAATCTCTAAATCCCAAGATTAACGAAAAATCGAGTCGAATGGATAACCAACTAAGAATTAGTACGGGACAGTGGTTAGAACTGATCTTGACACGATGAAGTAGGTTCGGGATGTAAATACTAATGTTAGAATATATTTCCAGTAGACCGGGTTGCAGGTGTCGAATTACAAAGGATTAGAGGGTGAGCGTGATTCTGCATGCTAGCATTACATCGGTGTACGGTATGTTCTATATGGTCCGAGTGTTCCTGAGGGCTTCCTCGGGTTCTGGTTTGTGTGATTGCATGACAAGAGTGATATGTTTGCTATGTGTTGTGGTTGTGGATTTAAATGTTATTGTTTCGTGATCTTTATTGTGCGCGATGGATTACAATTTGGAAATTGTATACGAAAACTCGGATCGGATTGTGGATGGTAATATGGAAATGGTAAAAGGGAAAATAACTATGATCTTATTATATAAACCTGCGGATGAATGCAGCCTAGGCGACGTCTAGGCGA
This sequence comes from Limonium bicolor, assembly GCA_023374045.1. NCBI lineage: Eukaryota > Viridiplantae > Streptophyta > Magnoliopsida > Caryophyllales > Plumbaginaceae > Limonium > Limonium bicolor. The sequence continues at coordinate 66,827,786 of CM041779.1, read as the reverse complement.
AATTTAACGACCTTGAAGGTCCTTACATAGAGAATACACTCTACATAACCTAAGCATACATCTTAGGTAAAGGTCACGGACCAAATTATATGGTGGAAATTAAGTAAACAATTAAGATAAGGAGAAATCCAGGGTAGTCACGGACTACATGGTTGCGCATGGGTGATCACCGAAGAGAGGGAACGACCGGATAGAGTTCTCTCGCTATGGAAACTCCAACAAGCCAGATACGATCGTTGGTCAGAGGGCACCGCTGTTGGTGCAATGGCTCCGGCCGTCAGGCCTCTCCGGACTCTTGACCAACCGCACTATTAAAGTGCATCTGTGCGACTGCTCCTGAAGAGGAAGTTTATACGGGTTGTCCTAACTTGACGCCCACCTTAATTGGACAAATTAAGTAAAGTTATGAAATGATTTAAGGAAATATTCTTAGCCCTGAACAACGAAACAATAATGCCTCAAGGCCGCATAACAGGATTATTCAAGAGAGTGTAACTCTCGCACCGTTAATTGATGTTGTTTATATACTTGCTTATTGCTTGTTGTGGATTGTTATGATGATTGTATGAATTTATTGTATGAACTTATATGAATGATGATTATTGTTATACTGTTACTGTAAATGAAAATGGTACAGCATGAAATTGGAACAACATGTTAACAATTGGGCTAAATAACTTGAGTAGTCTTAGGGTTCATGAATGTTATATAGTTCGTGCTCAGCGTTGGCTGAGCCTATACGGCCCCCACTTTCAGGATTGGAGTGGATTAAGTTCAAACGCGAGCACGGGAGTTTGGGATAGTCGACAGTCTGCCTACATGCGACACGGTTACTTATGTTTATTGTTTTTCGAACATTATGGTATTGGGATAGATAAATGGCTCACTGTTCTTTCAGAATTTATTCAGTTTGTAATTTTAGTTGTATTAAATCTCTATCATCACAGCGGTAGTGTAAATTGGAGAGATGGTAAACGCTTCGTTACTCGCATGGGCGGGTAACGGCGGTAACACCCGGTTTCTTTTATGTACGTCTTTTAATTACCATTGTGAATTGACTGATTATTATGTTCGGCGCGCTAGTTAAACCGGATTCTAAAGTAGGGGTGTTACAGGTAGGGTTTAGAAGACGCATACGGTACAGATTTTTACATGGAAAGAAAGGATCAAATTAGATCTTTTAAAGGCTTAATCAACATAAGGCACAAATGGACTTAAGAGTTCAAGCTTTACCTTTGTGTTCAAAGGTAGATTCTAGCTTCAAAATCTTGGCACCTTGAAGAAATATGGCTAAAGATTAGATCTCTTATGGATCTAAGGATATATATGAAACTTAAAACACTTAAAAACCTTAAGAAATGACTTACCCTTGAAATATTTTGAAAGGAGATTTCTTAGTGGGATTTGCCTCAACAAATGGAGCTAGAACATCCTTCATTTCAAGCATGAAAGTATGGAGAAAACTCAGTTCAAGAATCAACTTGAAACCGGTCAAAATTACAAAGAAGAGAAAAATGACCTTAAGGCATCTTTTATACCTTAAGACTTGAAAGGACCTTCCTTGCTCCATGAACTTGTAAATTCTGAAAATTTGCATTCAAAAACACTTGATTCAAGCCTTGGTTGAAGAAGGGAAGTGGCTGGAATGATCCCTTAGATGATTTGGAGTAGAAAAGAAGAGATTTGGAGGTGTATAGGTGTGTGGGTTTCAATCTACCATGAAAGCCTTTGGTTTTCTTGGCTCAAGAACAAGGGAGGAAGATGATGAAGAAGAGGAGGACAGTTCTCGGCAGCAAAGAGAGAAGAGAGAGCAAGACAAGTTAGATTTTTATGACTTAAATGATAAGGAAAAGTAAATGAAAGGTGTCATCTTATTTTGGTCTTATCATTTAAGTAAGTCATGACTTAGGAAAGGGGTGACTCACCAAATGGCTGCCGAACACATATATTTTGAGCTTAATGTTGACCATTGACCATACTAGGAGATTAAGGCCTTGTTTGACACTATTTGGGTACTATTCATAAATCAGTGCCATATTTTAGATTTTTTTTGAAATTATTTGATTTAGGATTCCTAATGTGAAACCATATAGTATACAAGTTATACATGATGTAAACAATATTAACCACCCAAAGTCAATTTCTAGACACATTTATAAAAATGTGTCTTAAGGAGTTTTAAGGCCTCCTTTTGTGTTTTAACTCAGTTTTGAGTTTGGTTTTCTTTGGTGGTGGATTTTCTCTTGTTATTACCTTAGATATAAGGTTTAGAAAATCCACTTTGGTACCTAATTAAGGTTACACAATTACTTAAGCTTCATAGAGCATATTTTTGTCCTAAGTGATTTTAAAGCATATTTTGCTTGTTAATGATCTTGGATTGTTCTCTAATAATTTTGAGGCATGTTTTAGCCTTAATATCTATCATTAGATGTTTTAATCATGATTTATTAGTTATGGGTATTTCAGTTTACCCCCCTAAAAAGACTTCTTCCCGAAGTCACCTCTCTCGAATAGGTATGTATCTACCCATATAGCCCAATAATGTATATCTATCTGATATATCTGAAATACCCTAAAGATTTATTACTTTAATTAATAATGATAAAGTAAATCATGAACAATAATTGCTATAAATATTATCATATAAACATATAGTCCAACATGGACATTAAACTATATATTAAATCTCTAATCAAGAGAAAATATTATTAAAGAGAAAGCAACTCCTAAATTTAATATCACATGTAACATATTAGTACATGTATTAAATATAACATATAACACTAATTTAGCTATATATATTTAGTCTAAGCAAATTATATGTACAATATATATGTACTTATCCATATATATACATTTAAAACAAAATACCATAAGGCGCCATTTAACACATAAATATAGTCGTATATATATATATATATAATAACTTGTATATTACATTATTAAGAAATGAAAATTCAAATTTTCTCCCCAAATATCTCCTTGCCGGCTGATTATGCTAAAATGAGGGAACCAAAAAGTAATGTTAGCAAAATAAACAACAAATGTAGTACTAGTACATGCTAAACTTATTCCTTTCCCTTCTCTCCGTATCTTACGCCAGCAACACCAGTTTATTTCTCTTCTTATCCCATGCCAGCTCACTCCTCCTCTTTTGTATTACTTCATTACTCCTTTCTTTTTCCTCCTGCAACCGATACCAGTCCTCCTCCAGAATCGACTGAAACAGCAAGAGGTAAACTCCTCTCTTTCTCTTTTTTTTTTCTCACGTTCTTCTTCCCTTCGTTTCACGTGACAGCACCACCATCATTCCTTGCAGAAGTAGTGCAGTCCTTCCTCTCCTTCTTCATCTTTACGGCAGCAACACCCCACTCACCTCCATTCCTCTCGGCTGAAACAACAAGGAGCAGTACAAGCTCTTTTCCTTTCTCACTCGACTACAACAGTAAGAAGAAGCAAACCTTTCTCTTCTTCCTTCACGGCAACAGCAGGAGTTCCTCACTCTTTTCAGTTTTAAGCACTAGCAAAGGAAGAACTAAGGTAAAGCTTCCACTTCCTTTCCTTCCTTCCATGTCGGTTTTTTCTAGCATCACTTCCCCCACCAGTTTTCTCCTCTTCTTCAAGGTAAAGAACCCTCCATTGAAAGCTTCAAATCGGCTGGAGGAAGCATGACATGGGAGACTCCTTTAAAGCACAAAAGTAAGGAAAATCAACTCCAAAAACCTTACTCTCACACCCTTATATATATGTCCGAAAATGCATTGTCTCTAACGCATAATAAAAAACTTAATACATGTGTGCATAAGTGTATATATAAATGTTCACGCATGTTCGTAAATATAACTACATAAGTCATTTCGTATAACGAAACGTTTAAAAGTCATGCATGCACGCACATTAACGTTATTTCTCGCATGCATGCAACCCGACAATACGTAAACAAATGTGAACATAACTTCCACGTAATAGGTATTAACATCGTAGCAGCAACTACATACTCGTAAACTATAACGAGTAGTGGAAATAAATCCCTACAATTAATGAACATTGAGTTGAACAAGAGATCAATTAAGGGTTAGCTACAGGATGGAAGTAAGAGTTCGGTCTAGGATGATTAAGTGAGTTCGGAATTATTGACGCTGATTTAGAACAATGGTTATTCCAGAGATACGGGTTGATAGATACCAGTTTACGAGCACTAGAGGATACGTGAGGGCTGTCACGCTAGCGTTTCGATGTGTGCGGTATGTGGACGGTGCGTCTGAATGACCTGAGAAGGGTTCAGGACATTATTGTGTGTTAAGAATGCTATGTGTGGATGCTTATGTGCATGTTTGTACGAAATGAAAGTGTATATGTGATTGACGTTCGGACACAAGTTCGGACACTTGGCAATTCTGGTTTCTGAAGTCTCGACTTACTTCCGAACTTCGACGTTCGGACACAAGCTCAGACACCGCACTGTTTTCAATATAACTTCTCCGTCTGAACTCCGATTTGAATGCCGTTTACGGCGTTGGACTCCTCTAAGTCCCTACTTCTGTATTATAAGTGTTTTGGCATGTAAAATGTAAGTTTGCTTCTATTTTTGCAAACCTTATGTTTTATGACACTATACTCTATTTCTGAGCCGTATATGGCTGGGTCGAGCTATTCCGTGGTATACCATGTAGACGTTGTTCTGAGTGTGGGTCATTCCCATTTTGTTCTATGGGGTTGACGAACCCTTTGGCTCTTATGAGTCATTTCTGCGTTGCCGAGGGATCTGTTATGATCTATGGGTCTTCGACCCTTCTGAGTGTGTGCATTGTATTGTGTCCCTCTTGTTTATGAACTCTGATTATTTCTGGATTGGGAACTCTGGCGTTCCATTCTGTATTTGATTATGTAACCTTCTGACTGATTTGGAACTAATGATATTCCGCTCCTCTTCTGATTTCAAATGTTTTGAGCGACCTCATTGATGACGGTCGCTGCTTACTAGGCATAGTCGTGTGCTCATTCCCCTACTCTTACTGTTTTTGTAGATTGATCAGTGAGGATCATCCTGACTTTCTGAAGCTTTGCACATTTAATTATTCTATTTGTTAGACATTTGACCTTATGATTTGTAGCCTTCGGGCCTTACTCTATTCTGACTTCTGATTTGGGTTGAGGATTACTTTGTCGTTGGTGTATTTGATACGTTTGTTTTACAACCATTAATGAAAGTGTTATTTCGGCCTTGAATGCGAACGACAGTTTTAGAGCCTTGCATTATTAGGTAGTAATACGCGGCGTGTAATGCCTCTAACTCTTAGGCCGGTTTTAGGGGTGTTACATTTAGTGGTATCAGAGCCAGGTTTGGCTTTCTTTAGGGTCTGTGGATGTGTTTGCTTGTGTGAGGTTCAGTTGTGACAGTTGTTGAAGTCTGAATAAGTTCTGATGAGGTTTGGATTTGTTTGTCTCAGAATGCCTTCTCGTAGAGCACCAGTGACCCCTCAGGGAGATGTTGTAGAGGCAGTGTAGTAGTTTATGGCGCAACTGATGCAGACAGTGGTTGCAGCTACTGGGGGAGCTGGTGAAGGAGCTGGTGGCGCAGGCCTAGCTGGGGCAAATGCTGTAGGAGGCCGGGTCAAGGCTCTCTAGGAATTTATGAAGTTGAAGCCGCCATCCTTCGACAACTGTGGTGACCCTCAGGAGGTTTGGATTTGTTTGTCTCAGAATGCCTTCTCGTAGAGCACCAGTGACCCCTCAGGGAGATGTTGTAGAGGCAGTGTAGTAGTTTATGGCGCAACTGATGCAGACAGTGGTTGCAGCTACTGGGGGAGCTGGTGGCACAGGCCTAGCTGGGGCAAATGCTGTAGGAGGCCGGGTCAAGGCTCTCTAGGAATTTATAAAGTTGAAGCCGCCATCCTTCGACAACTGTGGTGACCCTCAGGAGGCGAGCCACTGGATTACTGAGGTGGAGGATCTGCTCAGGGTGATGGGTTTGGAGAAGGACCAGAAGGTAGACTTCGTCACGTTCCTCTTTAAGGGGGGAGGCGAAGGAGTGGTGGAGGATGGTGATGGGTAAGCACCCTCAGCCATGGACCTGGGAGCAGTTCTGCTTGGAGTTCAACAAGCAGTTCTACCCGGATGTGTATAAGGACTAGAAGCTTAACGAGTATAATCAGCTGCGTTAGGGGAGAGACATGTCGGTCAAGGAGTACGTGAGGAAGTTTGTGACTCTCTCGAAGTATGCACCTGAGCCGGATGAGCACAGGAAGGCTCGGAAGTTCTAGAGCGGACTGAGACCAGATATTAGGTCCGCTGTGACACCTTTCCATCACCGGACCTTTAGAGATGTGGCAGATGTCGCCCTGCTGGTAGAGACCAACATCAATGGGAGGTAGGCTGGCAAGGACCATAAGGGGAAGAGACGTGCTGATGAGTCTCAGAAGAGGGAGGCTGCTCCTTGATGAGTGTCTAAATGAGCATGTTTTGAAGGTGTATTTCATATAGTTTATCAACACTTTTCATGCTCATTTCTCCACTCTAGCTAGTTTTCCTCTACTTTTGTGTTTTATGGTGTTTTACACAACTATTGCTGAAACAGGAGGAGTAACATAGCTAGGAACAAAGTAGACAAAAAGACAAACGCGTGGGTGCAAACGGATCCAAAATCAGAGCTGAAACGAAGAAGATACAACATTTTGAAGTTAGCCTGCCCATAGAACCGACCCACAGGGTCTGGGTCGGTCATGGGTCGGTCGGACTTAAAAAACGTGATTTTCGTCACCGAAAGCTACTGGAATCGACCAACCCATAGAGTCTGGGTCAGTCATGGCTCGGTCGGACTTAAAAAACACGATTTTTGGCCCCGAAATTGCTTCTGGACGCGACCAACCCACGGGACCGACCCAGGGTGGGTCGGTCGGGTCGAAATTTTGCCCATATCTGCGTTTTTAAAAAGAAAAAGAGGGGAAAGGGGGGTATTCGACACACAACACAAAAACGACGAGAAAAGAAGAGAAAAGAGGGAAGAAGAAGAAGAAAGGAAAGGAAGAAGAAGAAGAAGAGAAGAAGGAGGAGAAGGCTCACCTTCATTGAAGCTCTTCCTCGACCTCCCATGGCTATTTCTTCTCCCTTCTCTCTCTTTTGTGCTTTAATGGTTGTGTAGTTCCCTTGTAGCTTGGGATAGGGATTTTGCCCCAAAATCCCTAATACCTTCATTGTTGAATCTTGAACTTATTTTTTATGCTTTATTTTAGTCTTTGAGCTTAATGAAGATGATTATTGGGTATTTATGTTTCTTAAACTTGTTGCTCATGATTTGAGGATTAGTTTAGGGTTTTACCCAAATGATCAATTATGTGTTAAATTGGTTGGTTTGGCCTATCGATTAGTTTAGCATTATTGTGAGATTCTATCAAAATGATATTCTGAGATAGAAACCTAAACTGTTAGAGACTAAAACGGTGTACTCTGATTTTGAGATTAGACTACATTACAACTTTAGTGGAACTTGAGCTTAGTGTTGTCGATTGACCCGGAGCTTAGCTGATCGAGAAGTTTCGGTTAAATTGGTTAGGATTAGTATGCCTAGATTAGGTTGCTAATTAATTAAGCCTTCCCGTTGTTTAGGTATGAGTTCGAGGTTCAACAATCGGTAGTAAGGGGAGGACGGGTGCAAGTATCCATCCCGGGCTACACCTATCCTAGATAGTTAGTTTAGTGTTTATTACTTTTCTTTATTTCTCCAATTACAACCCAAAACCGCTAATTTACATTTATGCACTTTTGTATATATCTTCCTGCACATTTACTAAGCTTATAATTAACTAGATAGTTACGAAGTCCCTGTGGATACGACCTTGTTATACTACAATGATTGGGTTCACTGCCCATAGTTAGCAAGATAGTTTCACCACTATTTTGCACAACACTCCTCCTCAGAAGAAGCAGTCATACGGAGATCGTCGGGGAGCTTCTTCATCATCATCCTCAGGGTCAAAGTGTGGGTCCTGTGGTCACTCCCATCCTGGTAGGGAGTGCTACAAGAAGATCGGTGCTTGTTTCAAGTGCGGGTCGATGAAGCACAGGATTGCTCAGTGCCCTCAGGCGTCTAGTAGAGGCACCGGCTCAGATTCAGGGGCGAGGTCTGATCAGAAGAAGCCTCAGACTCAGGCCCGAGTATATGCTATGGCAGGGGAGCATGATCGTGCTGGTGATCGCGTTGTCTCAAGTATCCTCCAGATCCATTCTCAGGATGTGTTTTGCTTATTTGATTCTGGAGCTACGCATTCCTTTATCTGCTCTGACTTGTTGGGTAGTCTTGGGCTGACTGTTGTGCCTAGCGACGTAGATTTGTGTGTGAGTAGTCCTTTGGGTGAGATTGCCCCTTTTGTGCTTGACTCTGTGTGTAAGGCTTGTCCCACAGTAGTTCGGGACAGGACTTTTTATGCTGACCTCATCCCGATGCGGATGACCTACTTTGATGTTATTTTGGGCATGGACTGGCTAGCAGAGCACCATGCCCATGCAGACTGTGCAGCTAGGAGAGTGTTATTTGATCTACTAGGTGGGAACCGTTTTGTCTTCTTTAGGAATGCAGTTCCAGGTGCGCCTGTGATAGTGTTGGCGATGCAGGCAGCCAGTTTCTTGAGGAAGGGCTGCCAGGGAGTTTTGTGTTATCTGCCAGAGGTACGCGAGGGATCCAGCTTAGAGAGCATGCTGATTGTTAGAGAGTTTCCTGAGGTCTTCCAGGATGACGTGCCTGGACTTCCACCAGAGAGGGAGGTGGAGTTCACAATTAACTTAGAGCCAGAGAATCAGCCCATTTCGAGGGCCCCCTATCGTATGAGACCGGTAGAGCTGAAGGAGCTGAAGGTTCAGCTACAGGAGTTGCTAGATAAGGGCTTCACACGCCCCAGCGTCTCGCCTTGGGGAGCGCCAGTGCTATTTGTGAAGAAGAAGGATGGATCCTTCAGACTATACATTGATTATAGAGAGCTGAATAAGGTGACCATCAAGAATTGCTATCCCCTACTGCGTATTGACGACTTGTTTGACCAACTGGCAGGTGCCACAGTTTTCTCCAAGATAGATCTTCGTTCAGGCTACCATCAGTTGAGGATTAAGGTCGAGGACGTGCCTAAGTCCTCCTTTAGGACTCGTTATGGTCATTACGAGTTCCTAGTCATGCCGTTTGGGTTGACTAATGCTCCATCTGTTTTCATGGACATGATGAACCGGGTTTTCAAACCCCATTTGGATCATTTTGTGGCTGTCTTCATAGATGACATCTTGGTGTACTCCAAGAGCGCAGCGGAGCATGAAGAGCATCTAAGGATTGTGCTGCAGACGCCGAGGGAGCGTGAGCTTTATGCTAAGCTTAAGAAGTGTGATTTCTGGCTGGATCGTGTAGTATTCTTGGGACATGTAGTCTTGAAGGACGGTATCTCGGTGGATCCCGAGAAGATCAGAGCTATGATGGAGTGGGCGAGGCCCACAAATGTAACACCCCTACTACGCACATGACACTAAATGAAGTCGCAGCGGAATTAATAACTAAACAGTAACTAACGCTTCGGTGCTACAACGCCGTCAACCACCCACGTGGTTGACAAGGCAGAATAAATACAAATGTACCGGTCTGATGATCAGACTCCCGAGCATAAAACTAAACCATAAATACATTATATACAATACCGAGTAATACATACATCCTTCACTGTTAAACATCACTGTAAACTGTCACAACCAAATATAAACAACGCCACGGGAGCACAGGCGCATCCCGGGCCAACATCCCAAAAGTACTCAAAAGTAAACCACATCCTAGGATCTAGAGCCACTCCGCTTCTTCGATCCTCATCCTGCAGTATAAGAAATATGGATCCCCCGAGGGGGTCAGCAACCCTTGGCTGGTATGGCTAACGCGCAGCCCATCGGCTACCGGGATACGCGCGACTAATTGTCATGATAACATGGCATTCATTTATATACATAACATAACATGTGGCATAGCAACAATAGTGCACAGCACAACAACACATACACAGTGGATCTTCGTTCCACAATAACAAACCACAAGGGTCAAATAACACAAGAGCCTAGAGAGTGACTCACTCTCATGTTAAGCTCGTTAAACACACTCATTACCGTTCTGTTAGACGAACGAGTAACTTAAGTCACAGATGGTTCGGATTTAGTGACCCGAACACCACACAAACACATGTTCCCACTAAACCGATCATAAGTCAGAATAGGTAAGCTTTGGAAGAAGCTAGCGGGAGATCGAACGCCAAATTAAGGAGAACAATCTTAACAACATAAGAGTCGAATCTGATTCAGATATCTACTCTTAACTTATATGCATGACCGGACAACCGGATTCCTCACTTCCCAGTTAACACTTGTTAGAAGTTCATAGTGGAACTTAACAACCAACACACAATAGGGGTAAGTCATGTTAGACACACACAAGGGAAATGAGTCACAACATAACATCACAATAATATGAACAACTGTAAACTCATTACATGTTTAAGTCTTATAACGTCATAAACACACAGAAAAAACATACAACACACAAGCCGGTGTAAACCGGTAGGCAACAGACTGCAAGAAAACCATACCTTGGTCCTTGCCTTGATTTGTTTCCACCGTAGGTCACTCCTATACATGATTCAAGAACGTCGGTTAATTAACTTACTTAACCTCCAAATTTACTAAGTGTTTAACATAATTATTTGACATGTTTAATGTCTAACTTACCCTAGGTTACCTTCATTATATACCCTAGGGTTAACTACATAGGTCACATTCTTTTCTGTTTTTTTTTTACAAGTTTAGGTCCGACCGACCTTGCCGACCGAACTTGTCCAAGTTCGGTCGATTCCAGAACACATTTCCGTCAAAGTTTTCTACTCCGACCGAACTTACCAAGTCCGGTCCTATGTTCGGTCTTTTCCCGAGAGTTTCTCCCCTTTGTAAATTTAGCCCGACCGAACTTACCAAGTCCGGTCCCATGTTCGGTCGGTTCCAGTAACTCAATCCGTACACAAAATACAAGCCCGACCGACCTTGCAAGTCCGGTCCCCAAGGTCGGTCCATTCCAGAAGCCAATTCTCGCAGGGTAAACTGGGCTCGACCGACCTTGCAAGTTCGGTCGCAAGTTCGGTCTGGCCCAGACCCTTGTTTTCCTTTTTACATTCAACTCCAAACTTCACCCCATATACCCTAGTACACCCTAACCTCATTTAGGCACTTCAAATACACCTTAAGACATCCTTAAACACTCATAAAACTCATTTTCTAATTCCTTAAGCCTTTACCCATTTCCTCACAAAATTCCTAACACTTACAATGTTTTCTCCAAGTTTTTCAAGTGGTGTTTCATACCTATGATAACTATCATCCCAAAATGCTTTCTCCTTATTTTAACATCATCTCCCAAGCATCATCACTCACAACTAACTCCTTATATCCATCTTGAAAATTCTTTTCCAAGTTTACACTTCCTCCTTATTACCAAAGTTTGCTTAAGTATTTACCTAAGTCCAAAATGACTTTGGTACCTACTAAAACCTCAAGCTCATGCCTAAGTCCTTGTGACATCCTAAATCACCTTAATGCATGTTTCTTACCCAAGAACAACACTTAACCAATCTAAACACCTCTTAACTGATCAAACTCATTTTAACTCTTAGACTTCTCATTTATTACCTAAACTTCGACATAGGTTCTCCTAGCACATTACTAAACCAAAACACATTGTTTTTACCAACAACAACCAAGAACACTAAAAATCCATCAAGCACTTATTAAACACAAAACTCCACTCATAAAGCACTACATCACAATATAGTGCATAATTTAAATTGCATGGCACTTAGGCCCTTAAATGACATGGCTCTTAGGCCCTTAAGATGCATAACTCATAAACACTGAATTTCCACAATATATTTGCCTTTAACCTGCAAATACACTCAACAACACATATGCCTTTTACTAAGCTCTTGAGAACACTTTACTACCATTTGCTCTTTAGGTAGTTTTAACAAGCATTATAAGCTCATTTCTCCTAAGGCATTAAACAACATTAGGTTAGTAGATTTACCTCTTTTCCAAACAACTTCTTTCTTGTTTCCTTTAAAAACCGGTAGGGTATTTGTCTTTGACAAGTTCTAAACAATATACAAACATTATAATGAGTATTCAAGCTATAAGCTCCATCTCATTGTAAACCCTAATTTTACATTGTTTCAAAAACATTAATGTAGTTGTTTTACCTTGCTCTTTGAAGAGAGTTTGAATATCTAGCAAGAGAGGACTCCACCTAGTCCATGAAGAGTTGGAATGAAGCTAGAACAAGGTCACACAAAGAGCTCCTTCAATATGTGTTTTCGGTTACAACAAAACATGAAGGAAATGAAGTTTTTATTTGAGATTCCTTATCTAGAAGCAAAGGAGAGTAACAATATGTAAAAATACAAGCTCAAGCTCCTTCAATGGTGGAACTCCATGGCACCGAAATGGTGGTCTTGGAATTTTAAGAAGATAGGAATGAAGAGCTTGATGAGAGAAGAGATTGGTGGTGTTTGTTTTTGATTTGAACAAGTGAGCAAGATTTTACAAGAGATCAAAGAGGAGTTTTAATGGAGGTGGTGTGGTATTACCGTGGAAGAGAAGGAAGAAGAGGGGTGTGGAACCGTGTGAACAAGGAAGGAAATGAGAGAATGAGATAGAATTTGCTTTTGAAGATATTTATACTTTATAAAGTAAAAAGTAGTTTATTTACTATCATTACTTACTTAATACTAATAAGAGAGTGGTGAGTCACCACACTTAAGAAAACCGGCCCCCATTTATACTTAGGGGTAATATAGTCTTATATGTCAATTTAATTACTTATACAAACATATGTTACAAAATAGCTTATAAAAATTACTATTCATGAAAACAAGGCACATAGAAGTGAAATTTTTGATTTCCCATTGATATAGACATCCAAATGTGATTATATAGTACACATATATATTTTAAGAGTAATGATGGACATCTAGCCACTCAAAACTCATTTACAAGACAATTTTCAAAAATGTGCTTTAAGACTCCTTAAAGCACATTTTGTGTTTAACTTGTTTCAAGCTTGGTTTTCTTTGGTAATTGGTTTAATATGTTCATTAGTGTATAAATGAGGTCTTGGTAAGTTCATTAGGTCTTAACCAAGTTTATCCCAAGCTTAGAGCACATTTTGGCTCTTATTGACTTTAAAGCACATTTTGTGTTTTCTTTTGTTTAAATTTGTTTACTAATGTTTCTAAGACTCTTTTTAGTCTTAATACACCATATTTAAGTGTTTATACAATATATTAAGGTTTGGGGTATTTCAACAAATGTTGCTGAGATGCGTAGTTTCCTGGGATTAGCTGGTTACTACAGGAAGTTTGTTGAGAGGTTTTCCAAGATTGTATCCCCGCTGACCCGTCTGTTGAGGAAGGAGACTAAGTTCGAGTGGAGCGAGGCTTGCGAGCAGAGCTTCCAGGAGATTAAGAAGAGGTTGACTACCGCACCGATTCTAACTTTGCCATCTGGGACCGGATGCTTCGAGGTCTTCTGTGATGCGTCCCATAAGGGACTTGGTTGTGTCTTGATGCAGCAGGGTAAGGTAGTGGCTTATGGTTCTCGGCAGCTTAAGCCTTATGAGAAGAACTGCCCTACCCACGACCTGGAGTTGACAGTTGTAGTGTTTGCGTTGAAGATTTAGAGACACTACTTATATGGAGCATCGTGTAAGGTTTACACGGACCACAAGAGTCTCAAGTACTTGTTCACTCAGAAGGAGTTGAATTTGAGACAGAGGAGGTGGTTGGAGCTACTTCACGACTATGACTTGAAGATCCTCTTCCACCCTGGTAGAGCGAACGTAGTGGCAGATGCATTGAGTCGGAGAGGTGCTCCGGGCGTAGTGTGTGCCTTGACGGGAGTTCAGAGATCAATTGTAGAGCTACGGCGTATGGGCGTTTGGGTAGTTAGATCAGACAGTGCCAATATGATAGCAGTGTTTCAGGTTTGATCCTCGTTGGTTGACAGGATCAGGGTTGGTCAGGAGTCGGATTCAGTATTATGTCGGATCACAGAGGGGCTGTCTGCAGAGCAGAGTTCAGACTTCAATATCTCTAGTGATGGCTGTCTGCGTTTTAGAGGTCGAGTGTGTGTGTCGGATGATGCAGTTCTACGCAAAGAGATCCTTCATGAGGCTCATGGAGCTCCATACTCGGTGCACCCAGGAGGGGTGAAGATGTATCGGGATCTCAGGGAGTCATTCTGGTGGTCTGGGATGAAGCGTGACATCTCTGAGTTCATTTCGAAGTGCCAGACTTGTCAGCAGGAGAAGGCTGAGCACTAAAGGCCAGCGGGTTTGCTTCAGCCCCTTCCCATTCCTGAGTGGAAGTGGGAGAGTGTGGGGATGGACTTTGTCATTGGGTTGCCTAGGACCCCTTTGGGCTGTGATGCTATGTGGGTGATAGTAGATCGACTGACGAAGTCTGCCCACTTTCTACCTGTGAAGAAGACTTTCAGTTAGGAGTGTTTGGCTCGTCTGTACCTTGAATAGATAGTGAGACTTCATGGGGTGCCTGCTTCCATAGTGTCTGACCGTGATCCGCATTTCGTGTCTAGGTTCTGGCGCAGTCTACATAAGGCCTTGGGTACGAATCTAGCATTCAGTTCAGCGTACCATCCTCAGTCGGATGGCCAGACGGAGATGACTAATCAGGTCCTGGAGGACATGCTTCACGCATGTGTTCTAGATTTTGGAGGTAGCTGGGATCGGCATGTGACCCTGATCGAATTTGCCTACAACAACAGCTTTCTAGCGAGCATTCACTAGTGCAGAAAATGTTTTTTACCACAGTTATTTTGCCTATATACCACGGTTAGAAACCGTGGTTTATACTCGCGTGGTATATTGGAAAATGGCTATAAACCACGGTTTGCAACCGTCGTTTAAAAGACAGATTATAAATCACAGTTCCGCTAAGACCGTCGTTTATAGCCCATTGTGTCGCGGGAATCAGACGATTTTATACGACGGTTTGGACATAAACCGTGGTATATAATGTTTTTATACCACGGTTTTGGACAGAAACCGTGGTATAAAATATTCATTATACGACGGTGTTCTACTAAACCGTCGTTTACGTCGTTCCATTGAGTTTTAAACCACGGTTTTAAGTTAACCGTGGTTTTTTTTCTTTTTTTTTTAGTTTTTTTAGTTTTTTTTAGCCTCTACCATGTGTTTTCCAACACAACCCAATTTACAATCGCATATACAACCTGTACAGGGCATCCAACTCGTATTGCCCTTTGATAACCAACCACACTACATGACCATAAACCAAGTTGGCAGTTTGAATTGCAACATTTAAAACAAATTGCAAACAAAACTTTCAAAAATAAGAGAGAGTTGAATTTTACAAACTTTGAGAGTCTACGTTGCTTCAGCACAAACAAAAGTGTAAGTCTAACTACACTAGCTAGGGATAAGATCTAAGAAACGCTCAAGTAATTTTTACACCAAAACTGCGATAAATGATCTCTTACAAAGTCCAGATCCACTTTGGAATACGTGACCCCCGCATTTGTGAAAAAAGAAATGATCTGTCCATAAAAAGAAACTGACCATCATTAGTACACACAATATTATTTAAAATGCAATAACTTTAACTACAACTTTGATTAATGGGTTACCTTGTCATCATCGTCAAGCGTGTCAATATTTTGTACAATCTCGTACATGTACCTCATCACGTAATAGCCACAGCTCTGTGAATCAGGCTGTTTAGGACATTGTCATCACACCATCCATGGATTACCAACTTTAGACAGATCAAGAAATTTAAACGTTTAACTTTAATACAAAAATGCATGCATAAATTAAATGATTACTTACACGTATGTATTGGATGTTCAAGATGGAGAATGGTTTCTTCTCATCACTTAAACCAAGCTTATGGCCCCTACATAAATACATCATTTTAAAATGAAGCCATTTATTGCCAATAATCCAGGACAAGCTTAAAATAAATACAAAATGCATTAAAATTTTAAATACTCACTCCTTCAAATATTTCTCTACAGCGATCTCTCGAAGGTCATTAGCGCCCAATGGGTCTAGTATCAACACGCATGAGGTGTCGATACACAACACCAACAACATCCAATGATTGCTACCACAGGTAAAACAAAGAATATTTTGTAGAACAATATTTTTAATTTATCACATAATGTAATTAGGAAGCAAAAAAATCCAGTTATTGTGTACTTACATCTGATGATATGGGATCAGCAAATATTTGCTTCTTCTTCGCATCGCAGTACAAAATCCCTGCCTCACGTGCTGTGCACATCCTTGCTCATCCAATGCGGCCTGACTTGCTGACATCAATTGCGGACACAAGAAAGAGATGACAAATAATCTCTTGCTCGCTAGCAGTCTACTAGTCAAACACCTAAGCAACATTTTTTCATAAGATATGTTAAATAGCTTAAAAAATGAAAGATAATTTAATAATTTAAAAGTTACTTACACACAATAGGCATGAACCACAAAGATGTTAAGCAGGTCTCCTATCAAAAATTCTCTTAGATCGCTCACGGTAATCATCAGATCTTTGGGCTCTGGGGAGTGGAAAACATGCTTAGACACTTTCATGTTGAAGTTGGTTACAAACTGCGGCTTCATCATGAAAAAGTCATACAACATTTTTTGTTTGACTGTCAACTTCTTCGGATACTTGGGTGTTAGAATGGGGGATCTCCTAGGAGTCATATCGAAAGGTTTCACCACCTTTTCACACTCTGACTCTCCTCATTTGATTTCACAACTTCCTACCCCTTATCCACTTTCCTCTTCTTAACCGGTCTTAATTCCTTATCAATCTGATAGTATACAAAATTTAAATAATAAACATATCAGTCAACAGTCAAGTTAAAAACTAAACAGTAAGCATGTAAATAGTTTACCTTGTCACTGACATCAATGAGAGAATATGGCCATGGAACAACTGAAGATTGTGCTTGACCTATTTTACTACACTGATTCCACTCCAACGGAAGCGGAGAGTCCTCATGGCCTCGCACAATGTCGTCTACCATCACACGAGCGTGAAGAGGTGGGATGAGCTTGAAATGTACTATACTGTTCGGTCCGGTCGCTAAAACCCGACCGTATGCAACATGCACAGTCTCACCATCCAACACTTGAAACAAATGGCATGATTTAGCCACCTACATCAACTCACAACAATAAGCAAGGTAATAAAATTATATTGTTTAAAAAGTAATGCTAAAATAACTAAGGAGGAAAAAAGAACAAACTGGAAGGTTTTGATAAGGAAATGTGTCTCTGGTAGAAGAAGAAGGTGCAGGATGATCCACCATCGGAGTATCCGCCGTCGTGGTAGGAGCAGACGTCGGTGTAGGATCATCGACCATCATAGTATCCGCCATCGTGGTAGGATCCGGAGCAGACGTCGGTCTAGCAGTAGGTGCCGGTGTAGGAGACGCGGCCACTGTCGATGTATCCGCCGTCATGGTAGGAGCAGACACCGGTGTAGGAGTAGATGTCAGTGTAGGAGTATGCACCTGGCCCAATTCTAAAGCCTCAAGTCTTCGCAGGCGCTCCTCGTAGGCGGCGTCTCCGCGTCGACGTCGCCTGCTCCTGCACCCGTTCCTACACCCGTGCATCCACCATTCTCTCTATCATTTCAGCCTGTGATACTCTCGATCGAGAAGATGGAAACACGTCTTTTTGGCGAACTTCCCCTCCTAGCCCCCGCACTAGCCCTGGATGATCCTTTTGCCCAAGGGCCTTATTCAGTGGATCATCCTGAGACGGAGGGGCCAGAACCATCTCCCATCGCTCAGTAGATCCAGACTATTTTAAATTACAAAAACATTAGAAATGAACTTACTAATTAGTAAACAACAACTTTTAAAAATATATACTTACAATCTTTGAAGCCAACTCAGCAGTCTCGCTCTACGGGAACACATATACTCCCTCGTCATTTTTCTTCATGCGACCCAGCATAAATGTATGCACCCTACTTGCATACTCAACATTATCAATAACTGACTGAGTGCCGTCTTCATTAGTTTTTGTCAGTAGGCCCTCGCTCTTCCACTTCTCCAAGCGCCCAGTATATCCAGCTCGCCCCATGAAGTGCTTATATATATTCTTCGCCCGGTTACGTCTCGCTTGTTCTTGACGTAACGGTTACAAAATTTAATATTTGTAAGTTATACATAATAATAATAAATATTTGTTAATTTTATTCCTTAAATAATTAAGAAAAATAATTGTAAAATACCTTAAAACTCCTTCAGTCTGGTGTGGTCGTAGAATATCTTCCAGTCCTCCTCCGTGATCATACATCTACACTACCCACGGCGGTGACCTCTTGGAGCCCGCTTTGGTAATCCAACCATCTACCAACCGATGCTTGAACTGTCGCAGCGATGTCGCTAGAAGTGATTCAATCTTCGTCCGAATTTCATCCGTGACTTTGTACCGCTTCTTCACCATCTGCCACATGATTTCTTTGTCTGCCTTTTCTTGATCCTTCCAATCCTTATTAATCGAGCAATGGGATTTTACCATCAATCCCAAGTAAGAAGCAAACTGCTGCTTCGACCCACCAGAATGTCGGAGGTACTTGTCCCAGACCAAATCGATGGGAGAATCCTTCTTCACCTTCAACCCACGGGTCGGTCCACGTCCCTTCCGAGGATTTTGCGAAGTAGATGCAGCTGGTGGTTCTTCAGCGTCATCGTCAATATCATCCAACCCCAACAGTAAGTCCTCTTCGACTCTATCGTCAGGATCCATAATCTGAAAAATAATCAATAATTAACAAGGTTAATACGAACATCTACTGAATCAAATGTTGAAACATGACAAAAATGAAATATATATATATATATATATATATATATATATTTGTCAATCAGACTTACAAAATATCATCGTTCAATCCACAATCCTTCATTGTGGTCGGACCTTCGATATTCAAAATTAGTTACATTATCTACCTCCATCGGCAACCGAATAGGTACATCTGTTTCATCTTCACAGTCGTATTCATCCTCATCAACAATATTATCAATCCCAACTATCGATCTTTTACTCTGCATTAATTCTCAGCAAACCATATGAATTATTATCAGACAGACAAGTATGCATATAGTAAATGTATATATATATGATCAATGAACAAAAACAACCACCCCATTTCAACTTAATCTCACATTTCACCACACTATGCAAATATATATTCTAATGATTGCAGAATACAAGTAGAATTTAGTATAACATTTATTTGTGACAATATTATATATATATATGTACATATACATATAAGTATTTGTTTCTAAAATCATAATCAGAAAAACAAGTGTTTTACCGTGGGTTCTGATCAGGCAAACCGGTGGCAGAGGTTGACAGCAGCAGATAGTGCGACAAGTAGACAATCCGACCGTGTGTAGTGACACCTATTCAATGAAATTAGAATATAAGGTTTTAATTTGAAAAAAATATGAATAATTGAACAAATAAACAAACGAATATATTTTGAATAAACCATGTTATTGAAACATTTTTAAAAACTAACCTAATGAGTAGGGATGATCAATCACAAATGGGATGGAAGAGGGATTGTTCAACCGTAGTAACACCTATTCAATAAAATTAGAATAAGGTTAAATTCTGGAAAAAATTTGGCATGACCATTGCGTTTTTTTAGATACTCCACACTTTTTTCGGCAAAAACAAACACAATAGCAGCATCAGAAAGACTACTACGAAAACCATTTCATTTTCCCTGCATAAACAAACATTTAAGAGAACTGTAGAGGACGTTCTCGGAGTGAATTGTATGGCATAAGAAATGAAAAAAATAGGCACCCGCCAAAAATTCCAACAAATTGTGCTGTTGGTGGTATCCACCGTACGTGAATTCTGGAGCAGTGATAAGATTTTCTATCTTTTTTTATAGTTACGGTAGTGGGTATGTTTTGAACCCAGGACCTTTGGTTCCTGTAAACAACTCCTCTACCGACCAAGCCACAGGGGCTTGGCAATAATTTTTTCTATCTAAAGTTTCATAGGTGATATTCCAATGTTGTAAACTCAGATCCCTACTGAATTCTGATGAGGAGTTACATGAAAGAGTCAACTTTGTGTTTTTTTGTTTACTAAATTTGTAAGAACTATAGTATAAGCTAAAAGCACATCAAACTTCATAATTATAGTACTAAAGTCGCAAATACGTTCGTATTAAGTATTGAAATGCACAAACAGCCTTGAAAAGAATTGCCCCTGCTGCTACAACGTACAACCCACCCAAGCATCAAATAATCAAATCCTTCATGGCAGTTTGTGCATATACTATTGAATTTGAATACACACTAGCTAATTAACTTAATTAATCCACTCTTTTTTTCCTTCAGAAATAATTAAACCATTCTCAATTACACAAACCCAACCACTATACTAGTAATCAAACCATCTGAACAACATACCTATATATATACCAATACGTTAAAAAAAGCTAGATAGTAGCTAGGTTACCAGAGTGAACTTGGGTGTGGTGGCGTTCGCGGAGGCGAGGACGGCTAGCGACCAGGCGAGGGGGCGGTGGAGGCGGAGAAGAATGGCGACGCGATGGGGCTAGCGCGCGGAGTTTGACCACCAGAGGAGGACGGGCACAACACTCGACGGCGGAGGAGGACAGGCACACGCTCGATGGCGGAGGAGGACGGCACAGCTCGACCGGCGACAGGGGAAGTGGAAAAAATCGTCGAGGAAATCGCCAGGGGGAAAAACCAGAGAACGCGGGGAGGAGGAAGAAGAAAAGGAAAGGTCGGGTTTTTTATTAAACGACGGTTCATTAAGAAACCGTCGTTTAAGACCTATGTTACGGGAGAAATAAATGACGGTTTTACAAAAACCGTGGTTTATAATATTTTTGGTAAGCCTTTAAACGACGGTTCCAAATGAACCGTGGTTTATATACACTTTATACCACGGTTAGTACGGAACCGTCGTTTTATGTTCAAGGCGGACGAACTATATATGACGGTTATATAGAGAACCGTCATTTATGTGATGAGGCGTGCAACATATGTGACGGTTTTCTTAATAACCATGGTTTAAAAGATTTAAACGACGGTTACATCTTTAACCGTGGTTTAAAGTGCGTCATTTAAAATCATTTTTCTACTAGTGATTGGTATGGCTCCGTTCGAAGCGTTGTATGGTAGGAGGTGCAGGGAGCAGTAGAGAAGATCAGAATGATTCGGGAGAGTTTGCTTGTTGCTCAGAGTAGGCAGAATTGCTATGCAGATCAGAGACGCAGACCGCTCGAGTTTGAGGTTAGGGACCATGTCTACCTGAGAGTTTCTCCAGTCAGGGGTGTTGTCCGGTTTGGGAAGTGTGGGAAGCTCAGTCCGAGGTTTGTGGGCCCATTTGAGATCCTATAAAGGATTGGCCCGGTGGCGTACTGTCTAGCTTTGCCTCCATCCTTATCAACTGTGCATAATGTCTTTCACGTTTCGATGCCGAGGAAGTACTTGCATGATCCGTCCCATGTGATCGACCATAGTCAGCTCCAGTTGAGAGAGGACTTCAGTTATGAGGCGGTGCCTACCCGCATTCTAGCCAGAGACGTGCGTTGGCTTCATAGCAAGACCCTGCCTATGGTCAAGGTCTAGTGGGCAAACCAGACAGAATGTGAAGGGACTTGGAAGCTCGAGGATGAGCTACGTGCCAAGTTTCCCTTCCTTTTTGATCAATGAGGTGAGTCAATTTTGAGGACAAAATTCTTTTAAGGGGGAGGTGATGTTATAACCCATATTTTGCAACATTATGTTATGTCCGGTTATAACGTTATTCTAAGTTGGATAACATTTCTTATTATCAGTTGGGACGTCAGCGGCATTATTATAATAGCTAAGGGCAAGAGAGTCCTTTCCTCTCATTAATTTAAGGTAATTAATTGAGATATTAAATAAGGAAAATAATCTTTATTTTCTTCCATTTCTGATCGTTGTTATTCACGTCAGAACGTCGTGGGAGCATCGCTAGTTTTCAAAGTCTGAACGAGCATTCTTCTTCTTCTTCTTCTCTCTCTCTCTCTCTCTCCAGTTCTTCCTCCGCTGAGAATTGTGGATGCTACTGTTGCAATCAGATTGAAGATCTTCGTTGCTGGGTAGTGCTTTCCCCGTTATCAGGTTTATGCTATAGAATTCTGGACTTCGTTGGTGTTTTCTCTCTTCTCGGTTCACTGATTTTGAGCCTTCGAATGTTATTAAATCAGTGGTTGCGTTTGGCGTTTCGGTTGGAGGTTGATCGGGGCTGCTGTAGACTATCGAATTGTGGATTTTTGGACTTTCGATATCAGGATTGTGTTACAGATTTTAGGACTTTGATGGCTCTAGGTTCTTCACTTGTTTTCTGATTTTTGGGTTGTTTGATTGTGGAATTCAGTGGCTGTGTTCGTGTCTGGTTGGGGACAGTTCGAGTTGAGTTACTACATCAGATTGTTGTCGCATTTATGCTGTAATCGAGGTAGGTGGTTACCCGATTCAATTTGGAAGTTCAGCCATGGGGTGTTGCAAGGGGTTTACCTTCTGATTTGCTGTGTGCATTCTGATTGCGTTTTGGCGGTTTCTAAATGGATAAACCCCCATGGTCTTCTGTATTTTCTATTTGTCTCGGTGTGTGTGTGTGACAATTTGGCAATTGGTAATGGTTTCTGTGCATTTTTCCTTTCTGAAACCGTATTGAATTCTGCAGTTTTTGCGATGTCCGAACGTCTGTCCGAACGTTGAACTTTGGACAGTGCGTTTGGGCGTTTCTGATTTTTGAGTTTCAAACGGTGTCCGAACATCTGTTCGAACTTTGATATTCGGACAGAGTGCGAGGACGGCTCTAGACTACAAGTCTCGGCATGTGTCCGAACTTGTATGTCTGGACACATGTTCGGACACCCCTGTTGCCTTTCTCTGATTTAAGTTCGACTTGTGTCCGAACATTGATGTCCGGACACTAGGTCGGACATCACCGTGTAACTTTTCTTGTAAACTCGTCCGAACATCGATCCGAAATTCGATGTTCGGACACTCCGTAACTCCTCTATCTGATTTCAAATCGACTTGTGCCCGAACATTGACGTTCGGACACAAGTTCAGACACTTGGCAATTCTGGTTTCTAAAGTCTCGACTTACGTCCAAACTTCGACGTTCGGACACAAGCTTAGACACCGCACTGTTTTCAGTATAACTTCTCTGTCTGAACTCCGATTTGAATGCCGTTTGCGGCGTTGGACTCCTCTAAGTCCCTACTACTATATTATAAGTGTTTTGGCATGTTAAATGCAAGTTTGCTTCTGTTTTTGCAAATCTTCTGTTTTGGGACACTATACTCTATTTCTGAGCCGTGAATGGCTGAGTCGAGCTATTCCGTGGTATACCATGTAAACGTCATTCTGAGTGTGGGTCATTCCCTTTTTGTTCTGTGGGGTTGACGAAACCCTTTGGCTCTTATGAGTCATTTCTGCGTTGCCGAGGGATCCGTTATGATCTATGGGTCTTCGACCCTTCTGAGTGTGTGCATTGTATTGTGTCCCTCTCTGTTTGTGAACTCTGATTATTTCTGGATTGGGAACTGTGGCGTTCCATTCTGTATTTGATTGTGTAACCTTCTGACTGATTTGGAACTAATGATATTCCGCTCCTCTTCTGATTTCAAATGTTTTGAGCGACCTCATTGATGACGGTCGCTGCTTACTGGGCATAGTCGTGTGCTCATTCCCCTACTCTTACTATTTTTGCAGATTGATCAGCGAGGATCATCCTGACTTTCTGGAGCTTTGCACATTTAATTATTCTATTTGTTAGACATTTGACCTTATGATTTGTAGCCTTCAGGCCTTACTCTATTATGACTTCTGATTTGGTTTTGAGGATTACTTTGTCGTTGGTGTATTTGATACGTTTGTTTTACAACCATTAATGAAAGTGTTATTTCGGGCCTTGAATGCGAACGACAGTTTTAGAGCCTTGTGTTATTAGGTAGTAATATGCGGCGTGTAATGCCTCTAACTCTTAGGCCGGTTTTAAGGGCGTTACAACATGGGTTTTCACCAACCACAAAGAGGGAAGGGGAGAAACGGAGGAGAAGGGAGAGAGCATTCCCAAGACTGAAACGTGAATAATTATCTCTAAAATCGACTTTTAGTTTAAGTCACAAAAAATGAAAATACTTTTATAAATTTGTCGGCACAACTAAACACGATCATGGGAACTCTTCCTAGTAATAGGTTTCAATCAGGGGTGAACCGAGAGGGTTACCGGTAAGGGGTGAACCGAGAAGGTTACCGGTAAGGGGTGAACCGAGGGTTGCCAACAGACAGAGGATCATCTTTAAAATTTTAAAAATTAATTATATATTCTTATTTTTAAAAAATACAGCATAACATATATTTCAGGGATTAATAATTTCAATTTGTTTTTACCCGAAACAAAGTTCCTTCTCGGGTACCGGTTTCAAAACACAATGTAACATTGTTTTTTAGAATTCCATGTAACATTTTAGTTGTTCACACGTTGGACTCGTTCCATCGCCCCCTTCTTTCTTCGTTTCCTTGCATCTACCGCGGTCCTCCGCTGATGAGAAAGCCTCCTCTCCTGATCTTCAGTCCAGGTGCTTCTCTGATCTCCACATCGCCGAACCGAAGTGATACCCAACAGCACAATAATAAGATGCGAAACGGCAGTATCAATTAAAAACCGTACAGGATTTTTTGTTCGCAGTTAATTTCGAAGGAGATATGAGTTCAGATGAGGAGAAGAACATGGGGTCTGTGGTGGGCCACCACCACCAATCCCAAGTATCTCCTGCACCACCACCACCAGGTATTGTGGTGGGGCACCACCACGAATCCCTTCCATCACCGGATCACCTGCCCTTAAACCCACCTTCCGCTATTCAGTATGGAACTTTCCATGGTGTCCCTTCTTTTCCGCCACCGCGTCCTCGGCCAGCGATAGGCTTTCCTCAGCCCGCCACGCCACCTGGGGCCGCCTATCCATCAGGTTACCCGCCACGTCATGGGCAGTACTACCCTCACGGCTACCAGTCTGTTCCAGGTAACTTTGCCCCGGTTCTTTTTCCTCTGTTGATTTGGGTAAGAAAAACTATGCTGTAAATTAGTGTGATTAGGAATCTTGATTGGTGTTGCAATATGAATCGGCTTGATACTTTGCCGTGTTAAGCTCTACTAGATTTATGGTGATCTTTGTTCCTTTTTTTGCGATTATAGACATAGTTACCTTTAGACAGTCAACTCTGTTTGCATTTTTGTACGATAATTGGGGGCATTAAATCGATGTTAGAAAGGCTCGCGAAGGAGCAAAGCTCCCACGCAGTGGTGAGGTCGACTTCGTTTGCTTGTTTGATTTGGGGGTTATACCTGATCAGGAATCATTTTTTGTCTTTCGAAAAAATTAAACAGAGATTTTACGTCAGACCTTGAAAATGGAACGGTCATTGGAGAAGCAATAATGAACTGAGTAAATTTGATTTGGTATCTGTACGGCTTGTGATCTTGTGCAGTTTCTGGTGGTTGAATGGTGTCTGATTAACGTTGGTCAAGTGGATGTGTCTTCGTATGAAATGAGTATCATCAGCAAACGCTAGTCAGGCAAGGAAAATAAGATCCTTTTGTAGTAAAAAACTAATTTGATCATATAAATGTATAAGGTTCTGCTCTTCTTTAAATGTAGAATTGAATCAATAAATTAGGCTGCGTTCGCCCAGCGCATATTGAGCGCATATTTGTGGTGGTTTTGGGGTGGTCCCCGCGTGGGTCCCACGTGAGTCCAACATTCTACTCCAATAATATACTGCCACATATAAAACAACCACAAACAGTCAGACCAAAACAACCATAAAACAACCATGCCGAACGCAGCCTTAACGGATTTCTACCAGTTTGTAAGCATATAACTGTTTGGCTCTCTTAGTGTTTATATTTGTATGATTTTATAGAAGTTCTTTAGTTAAATAAGAATCAGCCGTTCAACTTGATCTGGATTCAACATCAACTTATGTTGGGTGTTCAGTTTCAGCTCCTATAATGTGCTTAAGTATTACGTTTGAGTAACCCTGTTTCCTCTTTAAAATTTTCCCTACTCTTTCTAATACCCCCACTCCTGCAATTTTGGAAAGGTTATGCTGCGGCCGAAGGAAGACCTGTGCATGACCGCCGCCTTCCGTTCTGTGGTATTGGATTCGGTTGGTTCCTGTAAGTCAAATACATGCTATGATCAATTTTCTCCCCCATCCTCCTCCCGACATATGTTATTGATAAGTTTCACTTCCCACCTATACTTGTACTTTCTCTATCTTCCCTACCATTATTGTTATTTACCATCTCTTCAGGGTTTGGTCCCATTTTGGGACAGAAGATCCTTGTTTGATTGTTTTTGAAAGATTATCCAAATTGATCAGGCATCCATCATTTACTCTCTCCCTCACTGGGACTCAGGAGAAAAGAGCATGAAGTGGAGGCTAGTTTTGAAGCCTTGAGCACTTTGAAATGGTTATGGTGGATCGCTATCCTAACTGTTGGCCTAGCATTCCGATAGGACCTCACCTTCTTAACCAATTAAACCGATAGATAATGAGGCACACTTGTATTGTAATGGAAAAATTGGCAGCAGCCTTACAAGCAGTTACTAGACATAGGTAGACAAGGAAGTGATAGCACAGTGCTCTCCCGAAGGAGCCTATTCCGGGCAAGCCCTGTCTATCCACAAAGTGGCCAAAAGAGGTGAAATAGTTGATGCCTTCCTAGGCTAGCATACTAGCTATTTATAACTACTAAGAAAGCAATTGAAAAGTTAAGACAAATATCAATGTTATAACCGAATTGCTTCCACTACTGTCTGAGAGGAATATTCTTGCCAGCTGGAGGTGGTGGTCCTTTCTTGTATCTGTGTTGGTACACCCATAACGGAGGGTGGGCTGCAGGCACCACTGCTCCATTCTCATCATCCCTCCCTCGTAAAAGACCACCTTGTCCTCGAGGTGGAATTCAGGAAACTGAGTGTTAATAATGTCGTAGTCTTCCCAGGATTTTTCCGACAATGGGCAATTCTCCCACCGAATGAGCACCTCGTTGCCCCCCTTTTCTGTGTTCCGCTCTGCTATCACTTCAGCTGGTTTGAGAGCAAGGGCCTGGTTCGCGGTCGGTTCCTTGGGTAGGCTTGGAAGTGGGGTGGAATTGGGGCGGGCCTTGCGCAGTAGGAAGACATGGATGGTGTGGTGGATTCGTGCATCAGGTGGTAGCTTCAACTTGTAGGCCACCGCCCCAATTTTCTCCTTGATCTCAAATGGGCCATAGAATCTGGGGCTTATTTTGGCATTGCGCCTAGTAGTGAGGGAATGATAAATGTAGGGGCGGAGTTTGACATAAACCTGGTCACCGACATCAAAATTGACATCTTGTTGATCAGCCATGAGTTTCATGCGGTGTTGTGCACGGAGTAACTGTTCTTGTAACATTACATCACGATCAGTCAGCAGGGAATCAACCTCTGACAGAGGCGATCCAAGGGGATTGTACTTCATTACTGTTGGTGGGGTGCGGCCATAGAGGGCTTGAAAGGGGGTGGTATCAGTGCTGCTGTTGTAAGTGGTATTGAATCAGAATTCGGCCCAAGGAAGCCATTTAGCCCACTGCTTCAGCTGTTGGAAGGCAAAGCATCTTAAGTAGTCCTCGAGGCAGCGGTTAACTACTTCGGTCTGACCATCCGTTTGGGGGTGGTATGAGGAACTGAAACACAGCAAAGTCCCAGTCTATTTGAACAACTCCCGCCAAAAGGAACTGGTAAAAACTGAGCCACGATCAGAGACAACAGACCGCAGCACAGTGTGGAGACGAACCACTTCTTTTACAAAAACAGATGCCTCATCGCTGGCTGTGAAATGGTGACGCAATGTCATGAAATGTGCAAATTTTGTGAGGCGGTCAACAGCCACCAGAATCGTGTCAATGCCTTGAATGCGGGGTAATCCAGTGATGAAGTCCATCGACACATCTTCCCAAACTTGCTCCGGGATTGATAGAGGCTCCAGTAACCCCGCGGGTGATAATGCACTTTACTTGACTTGTTGACAAACAGAACAAGCAACTACATACTCTTTGATGGTTTTTATTATTCCTTCCCAAAAGAACACATTGGCCAGCCTTTTAAATGTCCGGAGGAACCCTGAGTGTCTGATGAGACTAAGCCTTAAATAACTCACAAGCTCAGTAAAATTCCAACCTCAACGTTAATAGATTTCATTGATGTTTAGAGAAAACCATAGAACAGTGAACAGAGGGAACACTCTGAGCAATGCTCTGCCAAATAAGGACATCAGGCAAAGCCTGCCAAGACCACAAGTGGCCAAATTAGGTAAATAATTGATGGTCTATCCTACTGTCCTACTAACTATTTATACGACCCAGAAGGGAAAGGATAGGGTTAGCCACCTTAACAACTTTCTAACGGTAGTGCTTGCACTAATATTGCTTGAGGGAAATATTTCTGCCAGCTGGCCTTAGTGGTCCTTCCTTTTAGTCCACCGTCATTCCCACAATGCCCTAACTCAGGTTCCATCATTCCTCCCCCATTAACAACCACCTTGTCCTCAAGGTGGTGCATAAAAAAATTGGTGATTATATGGTCTAGATTTGGCCTCTTCTGGTGGCACCTATTTGGTCTCTTCTGGTGACGCCGCTGGTGTCGGGGCCCGACAACTCCCGTCTGGTCGTAACAATGTGAAGCCAAGGCTATCGAGTCTTCCTCCATCCTTCCCTCCCCGGTAGATCATCCGCCTTGCCCTCAAGGTGGTGATGTACCCAAGAAATTCCCTTGGATTCGAAGAAGCTTAAAGATTTTGGCTGTCTATTGTTTGGGGAGTGCAAACTAGTAGCCTTTGTTTCTGGCCAGAAGTGGTGATTTCCGAGGGATGAGACGGTGGGCTCAGGATTTCTTTTAAAACAGTCTGCTCTTTGAGTCCGTTAGTCTGACTAATAATGCTGGGCTGTACACCCACATGTTGAGAGCTTCTTCTTTTTATTACTGGAAGTTCTTTTTGTGCCCTCGCACGGACTGGTGGGCTGATTCCCAATATGAGCCCAAAATATTTCCTGCTACAATTCCACTGTGTCTCTCAGTAAAATAAGCTCCAGGATTTGGGCCCACTTACCTGTCCCGAGACTTGAATGAAAAAGAACCCTTGCTATCTCACATGACTTACTTCAGTCTTCCTCCACCTTTGGCTTTCAGCTATTGTCAACGACGTTTCACTGAACCTGGTCGCCCATCTCTTCCCTCTCTTCTGACTAACGTCTCTTCCCTCTCTTCTGACTAACGTCACTTCAATTTTTGCGTGACTCTGGTCTGGTTTGAAGCACCATCAAATAGGCATACAATACGAGGTTCTTGCCCTTAACATTCTGTTTTGTGAGCTGTATCTTGCGCCCGAAGTACCAGACAAAAGAAAATGGTTTTTGGCGAAATCGCCGAAAAGTATGAGCCCGGTGAGAAGCTCTTGAAGAACCAACGGGATTTAGAGAATACAATTAGGGTTTGAAATTACCCTGATCTTCTTGACGTGGTTACCTGGTATGTGTGATGGTGGTATGTGCAATTGAATCCACTTCTTCCTCCTCCACTTCTTTTTTTTTTTTTACCTTTGTTCTTCTCCTTTTTCATATGACGAATCTTCTTCTGTCTTCTCCATTTTTCTGTATCCACAAACCTCATATCAGTCTGATAAGACCAACGACGAGAGTCACCCCTTCCTTCCCTTTGATTACCTTCTTCCTCTCTAGTGTTCAACTTCCGACCCCTCTTCCTTCTTTTTGCCTTCGATTTTGCTTTCGATTCTTGGATCCTCTCAACCTTGGCGATTAGATTCACCGGATTGGTAGATTCCCAGTTCTTCCAACTCCAGTACATCCTTTGTGATTTTTGATTGTAGTGCTGGGTTTGTAACCTCAACCGGTTTCAATTCCTCATTTTCTACTTCTCTCCTCTTGTTGATTGGTACCTTGGTCCCAGTTTCCTATGTCATTTGAGACTGTGTAGAGTTCCTAAACCTATCCATAAGTAGTTTCTGGAAATCTAGCCAAAGCAGCTCATCGAAGTTAATCCACACCCCTTTGAACCAGCTACGAGCTTCTCCTTCCAAACACCCATCCGCTACTTGAAACCAGAAACAATCGGGGATGGAGTTGATGGTGAAATACTCCTCGGCCTTGTTCAGCCAGCTACGAGGGTCTTCTCCACTGAAGGTCAGAGGCTCGTGTGTGGGTATTATCTCCATTTCCAACTCCACTAAACAAAATCTAAGCTCTGATACCAATTGATGAGACCAAGCCTTAAATAACTCACAAGCTCAATAAATTCCAACCTCAACGTTGATACTCCATTGATGTTTAGAGAAAACAACAGAACTGTGAATAGAGGGAACACTCGGAGCAATGCTCCGTTGTATAAGGAAATCAGGCAACGCCTGGCAAAACCACAAGTGGCCAAATTGGGTAAACAATCGATGCCCTATCCTACTGTCCTACTAACTATTTATACTACCCTGAAGGGAAAGGATAGGGTTAGCCAGCTTAACAACTTTCTAACGGAAGTGCTTGAGGGAAATATTCCTGCCAGTTGGCCATAGTGGTCTCTCCTTTTAGTCCGTTGTCATTCCCACAATGCCCCTGGCTCAGGTTCTATTAGTGTCCCCTCATGGGTGTGGTATGGTACTCATGCAAGAGGAAGGGAATGAAACTTGATCTGTTGGGCAGCACCAACTGAGATTTGTGATAAAGTTTCCCTCCCTGCACGTTGTAATCAGGTAATATGCTTGGGTCCAAAGTGAGTGCTTGTATCTTCCTCTGGATCTCAGTATTTTGTTGTATTTCGGACTCGAGTTGTCCTCAATCCCGCCATGTCACCACGGTTAGCACGCTCAACTCCTCTTCTTTCTGACGTGACAGTGCAATTGCCACCTTATTATCACTTGCCGGTTTGTAACGACCCCATGAGTTTAAGAGCCCATTTGTGCTGGCCCTCTGTCAACAATTGCTGCCCCCACAATTGTTTCTAACTCTGCTGATCTGTGTATATGACGAAGTGCTGCCTAAGCAAGTACTTGCGCCATTTGGTCATGAAAAAGACAACTGCCATCAGTTCCTTCTCATAGGTCGATTCTAGTTGGGCATGGGCTGAAAGAGCTTGAATGGGGAAGGATATGGGCTGTCCCTCTTACATGAGCACTGCGCCCAACCCAAAATCAGAGGCATCCGTCTTGATGGTGAATAGGGATGACAATGGGTGACGGGTGCCTGTTTCACCCGATCATCCAACCCGCTAAAACGGGTGGAAAACCCGCAAAAAACAGATGACAGATGAAACGGGTTCAGGTGACAGGTCGGGTCAGGTGAAAAATTGTCACTTGGTCACCTGACCCGTCACCCGCATACATATTTTTTTTAAAAAAATACTTATTTCATGGTTAATTCTCTATGTTTTGAGTATGTTGTTGACATTAGTTGATATGGTATGTGTTATTAACAAACATGGATATTTTTTAGCAAAAAAATAAGCTTATATAGGTGTTACAAAATAAAAATATATGCTGGAAAAAAAACAGGTGAAACGCGGGTGAAATGCGGGTGAAACGGGTGAGAAATACATGTTAAAAAAAAACGAGTGACGGTTGGGTGACGGGTCGGGTCGGGTGATGCGGGTGAAAAACGGGTGACGGGTCGGGTGGAGCGTCACCCGACCCGAACCCAACCCGTTGACATCCCTAAATTGGTGAAGGTCTTGGTAAAGTCGGGCATTGCTAGGACTGAGACCTTTGTCATGCTGAACTTGAGCTTATCAAAAGGCTAACTATGTTGCTTCACTCCACTAAAAAGGAGTCTTTCTTCAATTGGGCCGCCAATGGTGCTTCTATCATACCATACCCCTGAACAAACAATCGGTAATACCTGATGAGTCCCAAGAACCCACGGAACTCACACATTGATTTTGGTCTTGGCCATTCGTCATCCAGTCCAACTAATTTTTTCCGCATCGGTAGCCACCCCTACACCTGAAATTACATGCCCCAAGTACTTACGCTTCTATTGCATAAAGGTGCACTTGTTTCGGTTCGCTACCAATTGATTCTCAACCATGACTTGTAATACTGCCTCATGGTGCTTCAAATGTTCTTTACTGTTGCGACTATACACAAGTATATCGTCAAAGAACACAAGTACAACTTTTCTTAAAGATGCTTTAAGTACCTTATTCATCACCGCTTGGAATGTGGCGGGCGTGTGCGTATCCAAACGACATGACTAGGAACTCGTAGTGCCCTTCGTGGATTCTGAATCCAGTCTTGGTAAAATCCTCATCACTCACGTGAATATGATGATAGCTGGACTTTAGGTTAAGTTTGGAAAAAGGAGTTACTCCCTATAACTCGTCCATCAACTCCTCGATCATTGGAATTGGAAATTTATCGGGGATGGTGATGTTCAGAGCTGGTAATCGACGCAAAACCTCCACTCACTGTTTTTCTTCTTCACCAACAGAACCGGGCTGGAGAAGGGTCCGTTGCATGGTCGAATCAACCCCGCTTGCTACAGTTCCCAAACACTCCTCTCTCTATCTCCGATTTCTAGTAGTACGGGTAATGGTACGGCCTGATGTTGGGTGGTACGGTGTCTGGGTGTAATGGCGTGGTCGTGGAACCGCCTTGGGGATGACCCGGTGCTTTCTGGAAAACCGTCTCATACTGTTCCATCAGGTGTGCCATAGCTTGGTGAGTTGGTTTGTTGGTTGCAAGTCAAACTCATTTAGTTGTATCATCCAATCTTCTCTTTTTTCTGCTAACACTTTCAGCACTGATCTCAGCCCAATTTCTGTGTGATTTCGGCTTCGATCCCCGTGGGGGTGGAACTCGCGTCCATCCTGCTGGAGTTTGATTGACACTTGGCCATAATTTGTGTACGTATTACCTAGCGATTCCAGCCAGTCCATTCCCAATATCGTCCACCCCTTTTAATTGAAAGGGAAGGAGATCGAGTATGAATTTTTCCCCTTGTATCTTCATGTTCACACTCCGGCATATCCCTCTTCCTTGTACCATCTCTCTGGTTCCCACCCTCACCAAGTATCCCAGGGTTTCGTCAGATGTCAACTCTGTTTCCTTCAGTATTCTCGTGGCAATAAAGTTGTGGGTCGCCACTCGCCCCACTGTCCACCAACGTGAGCACAAGTTTCCCCTGGATATACCTGTCGATCTTGAATGTGTGTTTCATGGGAATGCCCAAAACGGAGTGTTGGGACGAGGTGGCTTGTACCATATGTTTTGTTTGCTCCACTGTGTTTTCTTCATCGTCACCCCTAGTTGGTTCGTCCTTTTTCTTTGCTTCCCTCGATTCGTTAAGGGATAGGAGCTGTAGACCGGTAGTTTTTCAGTGATGGCCTGGTTGCCACTTCCCGAAACGAGAGCACAAAGTGCTATCCTAGGGTTTCCCTTCATTGGCTTCTGGGTCTGCTGATTTTTGGGTCCCACTAGCAGTTGTCGACACAGTCAATCCACTCGCCGGCTTAAATGGGCTGGACCTCTGGAATGGGATGCTACTCATGTGCGACTTCTGAAACGCGGGATTAGTAGCTTGCGGTGTGCTGAAACGCAGGATTAGTGCTTCTCTGAATTCCTCTCACCTAGGAAGGTCCATATGTGTCTCCATCCAAGTGTACTAGTGGAGAGCTTCCCCTACCATACATACCCCAGCTGCCTCCACCTTATCCGCCTCTCCCACTCCGCAGATCCAGAATACCGCTCCTCCTCCCTACATCCAGTCATGTGGGTCCTCACCGGAGAAGATAGTTCCATCCTTTTGACTTTGTAGCCTCTCTCATCGTTTCGATGGCCCCGGCTGTCGGTTTCCCTTCTATGCATTAATCGAGCGAGAGCTTGTAGATCTCGCTCATCAGTACGACTACTTCTCTGAGGGCACTAACCTCCACTCTCAGGTTTTCTTGTTCTGCAGCCAGGCTTCCATGTTGCGCGTTACAACCATCCAGGGAAAAGGCTCTGATACCAGTTTTATAGGACCTCATAGATAATGAGGCACACTTTTATTGTAATGGGGAAAAATTGGCAGTAGCCTTACTAGCTGTTACTGCAAATAGCTAGACAAGGAAGTGATAGCACAGTGCTCTCCCGAAGGAGCCTATTTAGGGCAAGCCCTGTCCATCCACAAAGTGGCCATAAGAGGTAAAACATTCGATGCCTTTCCAGGCTAGCATACTTGCTGTTTATAACTACTAAGAAAGGAAATGAAAACATAACACAAATATTAACGTCATAACCGAACTGGAGGTGGTGGTCCCTTCTTGTATCTGCGCTGGTACACCCATAGAGGAGGGTGGACTGCGGGCACCACTGCTCTATTCTCATCTCGTTCTCTCTTTACTAACTGGTTTTTGAGCCTACTCATTTGTACTACTTTCCAATTATGCACTTATTCTGCAGTCTGGCTTAGCTCCATTGTTCTTGTCCTCTGCATTGTAATCAGTTGTTTGGTCTTTTGACGTGTTAATTATATTTTGAACAGGTGACTAATCTCATTGATCGATCACCCTAATCATTGTATTCTTTTCGGGTCAGGTTTGTCGCGGGTTTCTTCCTTTGTGGCGTTCCTTGGTATGCTGGTGTAATCCTATTGATATGTTCCAGAGACCTGGATTACAGAGAGAAGCCTGGATATATTATGTGCGCAATTGCGGTGAGCACTACTCTCAATCATTCTGTGGTCTTTCAAGCTGTATAGTTAGAGATCCGAATTAAAAGTAATAGGGACCTCTTACTGTATATTTTGGGGTACTCTATGGCTATAAGCTTGCACCAATCGCATTTATCATATAATTTGACACTGAAAGTTCAGTACCTCTGATCTATCTGTCCTATCACGGTCAATACAAGCATTTGTCAAGAGCTTTACCCATGTGTTTGAAATGAGGGTTCATTATTTGAATGTGGAGCTATGACCAAATGCAATCTAGAATATTTTGAATAGTAGACTGAAACCATGCTAGAACTTGAGATCAAGTTAGTGAATTCCTTGTGTGGGGATCATCTGAACAACGTGTTTGATAGTACTGTCCTACCAGGCTTTTTTAAAAAGAAAAGAGAAACCTTCTTTGTTGTGCAGGCTGCAATTGAAACAGTTGCTATCCTTCTTGGCGTGACACATACAGCTGATGATTGGTGAACTCTCTGTATCAACGGACCTTCAAAACTCAACATGCCTCAAGATTCCTGTATGACTAGGCTAAAGGAAAGGAACGATTTATAACACGATGATGTTATTTCCTATCATGCGGCCTTTGAATAGTATAATATGTTATCGTTCGATATTTCTTTTTCCTTTTGGGGGCCGGGGGCAGCTATATTATTCATTGCTAATCTGTGGAAAGAGAGCTGTTGGGGACAGGAGTAATCTGTGAAGTAGATAACTTGGTTCTCTCCACACTTTTTGATGAATGTATTTTTATTACATTATCGTAGGTTTGTACTGATGTTGAATTGTTCTGAACATGATGTATCTTAAATATTTGTTATGGCTTAATAAATCTATATATATTGTCCATTTATTGTTTGAGCCATCTTTGTACTTTCTCCTCCAATTCGTTCTATTTTTTCTTGCCTTAATAACGAAACCCTTTTCAGTACAAGATAACCAAGTGTGAATCTTGGTTTTCGAACCTCTTCCTATATTGATTCGGGTCGATTAGGATCTGATTGAGTTCCATGTCCAAGGCCCCATGGCTTGGTCGGTGGAGGAGTAGTATTGTAGAACCAAAGGTCCTGGGTTCGAAACATACTACTGTAACTATCAAAAAAAAAAAACTGATTGAGTTCCATGTCCACTTATAACCTAAGATTAATAACTATGTTATAAAATAATAATTATTAAAACTTAAGCTAGTTCACTACAATTTATTACGAGTTATCTAATTTTAACCTATAGTAAATTAGAAAAGGTTAGAGTTCGGGTTTGGGGACTTAGTATTGTAAAAATATCTTGTAACTACCTCATACTTCTCCTAACTACTCCCTATATTTTAGCCACTAACTCTTGTACATGTATCTATATAACATAGTAATACAAACGGTAACCAAGTAAGGGATTTACATTATACTTTCTTACATGGTATCAGCCTAGAATACTCTTCTTCCCGATCCTTCCTCCTCTCTTCCCGTAACAGTATTCTGTTCTAAACACACTCTCCGTATCAATACCCATCCCTCTATTTCTCGCCATTGACACAACCAAACTTTTGCAACAATCGACTCCTCCCTACCCCACCATACTCCACGCTTTCCATCTCCCCAGCAATGGCAGATCTGAATTCTCCTGATGCTTCTTCCCCTGCTTCGGAGTGCACTCTCCTTGCCTCCCCACCCCATTCCCCACCCTCATGTCTCCCAAACTGCACCAACCCTTTCCCCCGCGGCCATTGCCGTTTCTCAACCACTTCATGTCAATTCAATAACAAATCATGTGCGCATCAAACTGACCTAATCCGTGTCCAATTAAACGATGTGGCGCCACTTATTTTTGGTCACTCTAGGCAAATTTAATCTCCTCCGCCTCATTGATGGCTCTCCCCCTACCAACGACGAGAGCAGGGCACTACTCGACTTCACCGTATTGTCATGGATATACGCCACCATCCACCCCGATATTTTCAGTTAATCACACGTCAAAATGCCACCGCCCTTGCTGTTTGGCAATCCATCAAAAATCTCTTTCAAGATAACAAGAAAGCGCGGGCAATACAGCTCAAAACCAAATTCCACAGCTTTCACCAGGGTTCCCTCTCCATCACCGAATAATGCGCAAGTCTCAAAACGCTTTCAAACGCCCTAGCAGACGTTGAAAATCAGGTGACCGACAAAAATCTAGACCTCCAAACGTTGAGTGGCCTGAATGAGAATTTCTCCAATATGAAGAGTATCCTCCAATTTCAAAGCCCCTTCCCATCTTTTCAAATCGTGCACAACGCACTGATTTTGGAGGAAACCTGCCGCACTGCTGCTGTTCCACCCACCACCGCACTTCTCACTTCTCCGGTACCAACGGGTACACCCGCCTCCACACCGACCACGACGACGCCACCCGACAACACAACCCCCGAAAATCCCAACTCCAACACCGCTCCGTCTCGGTCCTCCTCCAGTTCTCGCACCGGTCGCCGTGGAAGGGGTCGGGGCCGCAGTCGACACAGATCGATGTCCCTTCAGTCGCAACTTTGGAATCTACTTCAGGTTCACAACAACAAATGGTAGCCAAACTGGTCCGCTCCTGGCCTGTTAGGGTTGCGACCCTCCAACCCGGCGCTTGCCTTGTATGCGTCTCTTGCCACACCCGTGTGGGATCAACAAGGCCTGGTCAACGCCCTAAATGCCATGACCTACACCGCGCGACCAAACGACTCTCAGTGGTATTTGGACAGTGGTGCCTCCTCCTATATGAGCCCCACAGCTGGTAATCTCTCGTCTATTAGTAATCCTAGCACTAATTCCCCTTCTAATATTATTGTTGGTGACGGTACTATATTACCCATCACCTCGATCGGCCACACCCGCCTACCATCTTCCCCTTTTTATTTACGTAACATTCTTGTGACACCCCATTTAATTAAAAAGCTCATATCTGTTTGTCAATTCTGTCGTGGCAACAACTGTTCTATCGAAGTTGACTCTCTCGGTTTTTCGGTTAAGGATCTTACCAATAGGACCGTGATCCATCGATCCAATAGCTGTAGTGATTTGTACCCGCTCCTTCTTGCACAACAGCGATGCGCTCCACCTGCGGCCCTCACGGCCACCACTCCCTTCCCATCATGGCATCTCTGGCTTGCACACCCGAGCCGTGCATCACTAGAATTTTTAATTAAACAGCATTTACTTTCATCCCCTAATAATACACCGCTACACTGTCATTCCTGCTCTTTAGGCAAACAAACAAGGCTTCTGTTTGTTTGTTCGTCTAGTTTTACTTTACAACCGTTTCAAATAATACACTATGATTTATGAACCTCCCCGGTCCCCAACATTAGCGGTTTTAAATATTTTTTGCTTATTCTTGATGATTATTCTCACTGTTTTTGGACTTTTCCTATTAATTAAAATCTGAAGCCGTCACTATTTTACAACACTTCCACGCATACATTCGCACCCAATTCCATCGATCTATCAAAACAATCCATGTGATCACGGTGGTGAATTCGACAACCACACCCTTCGCACATATCTCGCCACCTACGGTACTGCCCTCTGGTTCTCATACCCCCACACCTCTAAAAAAACGGCAAGGCAGAGCGAATGATACGAACCGTCACAAATGCCATTCGTGCCCTCCTATTTCATGCCCACCTTCCTCCCCCCTTTTGGGCCGAAGCCCTAACCACTGCAACATACCTACTAAATCTCACACCCTCTTCCACCACCAATCAACGACCACCCCATACCATCCTCTACCGCCAACCCCCATCATACATCCATCTCCAGACTTTCGGATGCCTATGTTATCCACACACAGGCCACACCACCACAAACAAACTTGCATCCCGCACCATACCGTGCATCTTTCTTGGCTATGCACGCCAACACAAGGGGTACATTGCTGCCTCACCTCAAAACCAATCGTATCATCATCTCTCACCACATCACGTTCAACGAGTCTATATTCCCTTACCAAACATACCACCAACCACACACCATATCACAACCCACTCCCACGTCTACGGACTCCACCAACAACCACACCGCCTCTTTTTATCCCAACCCAATCCCACCAACCTATCTCCCTCGACCTAAACTATAACACCCCTACTCTAATCGGCTCCTAATCGTCTTACTTAACAATGTAATCGCAGCGATAATCTAAACAATTGAACTACTAGTGTCACCGTTCTCACTCGCCCATACGAGTAATAACGTCTTACTGATATATTCATAAATACGAAACAATTTCCCACAGTGACAACAAGAGATAGATCTATCCTTCCATTCCAATATAAATACAACCATAGTGATCATTCTAAGTACCCCAATCCTATACACGTTTCTATGTCCGTATCAAAATACAACATTGCATATTTAAACAACTGTTACTAAGCTACCCAGCGCGTCCCGCTCTCTGTCGACACCGGAAGCTGCATACTTGCAAAATATTTGTTTGTGGTATGGAATCAGCCCCTGCTGAGTATGTTACTACATGACTGTCATGCCCCCTCAGACCCTCAATTAATTGGTCGAGAGCATGCAATTCATTTTCATGCAAGTAGTTTAATATAAAAATTGTAAAGCAACAAATATATTGCAGTAAACTCAAATAGCAAACAAGCCCCCGACTTCACACATCACATCGCAATAAACCAACTGAAAGCGTTACAACGATTATATGAGTACAGAGACTCCACTCCAATAAACACTTAATAGTTCATAATTGAGTACGGCGACTCACTCGACCAAACAATCCACAATAATCCACACACGAGTACGACGACTTTACTCAACCAGTTCACAACATAGATATAAGTACAACGACTCAATTAAACCAATTCACAACACACATATGAGTACAACAACTCATTTCAACAAATCCACCAATTATACATCACATAACCACATAGCATAACCAATGAAACAACAAGGCGAAACAACGAGGATTATAAACAAGTATAGATTCTCGTCTTTGGCATACAAGCCAAAATAACGTTCGCCTACTGTATGAGATAATATAGTTGCTCGTAATTGTTCAGTCATGCCTAATGACAACGTCTCGTTAAAACGACGTGTCTCTAAATTACCCATCTCCTATGGCGGGTCACCCACGGCAGTAGCCACTCCAGCGGTAGAGTCTCCGACCGACGAACCATCTGTAGTCCGTTGGAAATTTATCTTGATACTTACAGATACCCACACGGCATCCTAGTATCGTTAATTGATCACAATTCACAGCAAGAGCCACATCCTCTTGATTAACTTATCTATACCATCGCATCGTCTTACTATTTTTCTAACACAGCAGACTAAGGTCGTTAGTCCAACCCTGAGTATGTCGACTCGGGATCCAGTGTTAGATACGAGAGCGGCGTTAAAAAGGCCAATGCTCCGTATATAAGTCTCGGATAATATATATATATATATATATCTTATTATCCTAATGCTACAACATTTTACTTACGTTCCTTATATTACACATATAAGATAACATCATTGCCGCTAGTTCGTTTTATAATATGTTCATATATACGAATAGTACTGTTATCGTACAATAGTAATAATAATAAGGCAGCATTAATACACAACTCAAGCATATTAATTCACACAAGCAGACATTCAATCTTAACACAGA
This sequence comes from Limonium bicolor, assembly GCA_023374045.1. Classification (NCBI taxonomy): domain Eukaryota; kingdom Viridiplantae; phylum Streptophyta; class Magnoliopsida; order Caryophyllales; family Plumbaginaceae; genus Limonium; species Limonium bicolor. The sequence continues at coordinate 66,787,259 of CM041779.1, read as the reverse complement.
TTTTCACACAATGTCTGAACTGAGGAAATCCTCAGAGACAATCAAGCCACATAAATAACATACCGTGCACCAGGATTATAAAACCGTGGAGTATGAATCAGCTAGATCCGAAGCTCCATGATGTCTCTAACAGTCTAATAATACATAACGCTACAGATTAGCATCCTGTATAACAACATTACTCTACGGTACCCCGTACCGTCACTAATCCCTCCCGGTTCATTCCCAGTTATTTACTAACAACGTTTGTCGGGTTTTCGGTGTAACTCGGGATTAGGAAAAACGCTATATTACATGCGTGGTTACGTCGTGTATATTAATATACTTAACTTTAAACGTTTGTTATCGCATGTAATTTAATACCCATTTGTATATCATATAGTTTATCACTATATTGCATGTATAGTCTTAGTCATATATTATACATCTCACCTTAGTATTTATTTCCTAAGGTTAGTTTTCCAAGTGTAATGTTGTATAATTCATTTTTGAAAATACTTTGAAGTATATAACTCCTTATTATTTCATGAACAACATAACATTAGCATTTCCTTATCCAATGTTTATTATTCTTTTCTTCTTACTCTATATCATTTTAATTATGATATTATATGGTTATTTGAACCATATTGTATTTTTCACTCCATAACATATATTTATTTATATATATGTATTATGGGACCATTTATTATATGGTAAATCTTTATAATATATTCATTCTCTTTTAATGAATATTTCTTATATTATAAATGTTACCACCCTTATAACATTAAAAACCATATTATAAATTCTTATTCTAAAATGCCCATTATTACCGAACAACACTTGTTCTCTTAAATATTTACAAAATCCACCACATAATTTATATAATGTTATATTATAGTTATATAACATATACTATGACATTTATGTCATTAAGACAATTATAACCTATAGTTATAAGTTGTTACAAAATACCAAACATACCATACTCTTCTCGGTTTTTATTTAATTCCACTACACTTTCAGATTTTACAAATCAACCCCAAATTATATTCCATTGTCACACTTATAATATATACCTTATATTATAATCCTTAAACCTTAATATAATTATAACCTATGGTTATAAAATTCCAAAATAACCGAACAGACCCTAGGTCTGTTCTAAATTAATTTCCAACCCACTAACTTTCCATATTCACCAAATAACCCCATTTTATAACATATAGTTTCTAATGTCATTAAAACTATATATTATACATATATCTTCATAAAACCTCATATATAATTCCAAAAATTACCAAACTATACCAAAAGGTTATAAACATCATTCCTAACCTTACTCTCCATATTTACGGTTTTACCACAAATGTTACCTATATGTAACAATGATATAAAATATCATATATACTTATATAATCCATATTAACTCCAAATTTAACCAAATAAATTCCTAAAAATTCCTAATAAACCAAGGTCTGTTCTAAACCCCATTTGGTACCCAGATTTTTTGGAAATTACCAATCTACCCCAATATTTATATATCTTTTATAATTTAATACCTAGCTTATTATAAGCTAGTATTTAATTCAATAAATTCCCAAATTTGGTCAAAGTCTCCTATATAGTCAATCTTGACCTCTAAATTCCAATTTGAGCCCAAACTCTCGGTAATTACAATATATACCCCAAACTTTCCTATAATTACAATTTTGGCACAAAACTTTATAAAATGTTATAATTTTATTAAATTCATTTAAAAACCCTAAATTCCTTTTATTTATGGCCACGGCTTTATATTTTACTAGTAATTACCGTTTTACCCCAAACTTAATGCTATAAGCATAAATTAAATTAAATAAGCTTTTAAACTTAAATTTAAATGGCCTAATGACATGGCCTTATTACAACTTTGCTTTATAACATAAAACTACACATAAATAGCTTAAAATATACTATAAACTCTCAGCCTTACTTTAACATTAATTATTTTTCCATATAATGTCATAATTTGACCATTATGTTAATTAAACCACTTAAATGACTAGCTTAATTTAATTATCTATGTCATTTTTATCCACACTTAGGTTAAAATCAACTATCTAATTAACTTCACTCATGACACATATTTTATATGAGCTGAAAAATCATAATAACATAAGTTTAAGGTGTTTATACCTTGATTTTGGTGCTTAATGCCCTAATAACCTCTCGGCAGCTTGGAGGAAAATTCAACACATCACTTAAACATGTTTAATACACCAAAATAAGATATGGTTACACTCCAAGCATGAGCTAACCATAAGGAACAATTAAATGTAAGATTTAAGGCAAAAATCACCTTAAAAAGGAAAGGTAGTCTCAAGAAGGTTTCGTCCTGAATCATGAACACCACATGGTGTTAAATTCACCATAAAAACATGGGGAATAGCTAGACAACAGCAAGGTGCTATGGTAATAGATTTTACCTTGGCAAAATGCCTTAAAGTATGATTTTTCTCCTTGTTTTCAGCCACTCTTGCTCCAAGGGGTTAACACACTGAACTAACATGAAAATATGAATATTATGAGTATATAAACTCATAGAAAACAGACCAAGAAAACCGGATGGCAAAGGAAACTCCTTAAGGTATGTTTTTACCTTAAAATGGAAATTTTGACCACCTTGGTCCTATGGGTTGCTTCAGCCAAGATTAGCTCTTGTTCAAGGGTTAAAATACTGATAATAATCCATGGAAAGTGATAGATTATAAGCTCCATGTGTAGGTGATGAAGAGATGAAGAAAAAGAGCTAAAATATGACTTAAACCATTACCTTAGGTGGGAATGAGTTAGATTTGCCTTGAATACTCAAGAACACAGCTTGAGAGCTTTAGGGACTGCTAGGAACTCGGCTGGAATGGGACAAGAGGAAGGAGAAAGAAAGATTTTGTGTTTTGAGGAATGAAAAGTAAGAAATGGAATAGTAAAGTGATGATTCACTAAATTGGCAAGATATTTTGATTAAAGGCTGATGTGCTGTCCTCCTCCCTTAATTCTGCCACCTCAACATGGATAAAGATGGGTCAAGTCTTGACCATTGACTAGACTTGGTCAACATTACTTAAAAATGCACTATTTGGGTTACTATTCACAAATGAATGCCATATTTCTGATTTTTTTGAAAATCTTGGAATTAGACCTTATAATGTGGTATATTATAGTACATTAGTATAACAAGGTCTAATCCAATGCCTAACACCACTCAAAACCCACTCAGAAAGTCAATTTTCTCAAAAACGTGCTTTAAGGACTTTTAAAGCTCAATTTGCGTTAGAACATGTATTTGAGCTTGGTTTCCTTTGAGAATAGTTTTATGGAGTTCATTAATTAATTATAATACTTAGGAATCCACTTTGGATCCTAATTGAGGTCATACAATCTCTATGGTTTCTTAAAACACATTTTTGGATTTACCGATCTTAAGACATGTTTTTGCCTTGTTGAGATCTTAGATTGTTCTCCAATGGTATTAAGATGATTATTAACCTTCTTAGATCATTAATAGATTATTTAATTAAGTATTTAAGGTTAGGGGTATTTCACAAACCGCCCACCCCTCACGGCCCAACACCCAACACCAGGCCCCCACCACTCTATCCCATGCCCAGACCCCCCTTCCCAGGTCTGCGCCACATCCAGACCTATGACTCCCCCTGGCCCTTCACCCTCCAGCGGCCCAAACAAAATAGCCCATCCCCTTGGCCCCACTACAATCCCACAACTACCTACACCATCACCAACCCACATCGGCACCTCCTCGTGTCCCAGCCCAACTCAACACACCGACATCTCCTTCCCCCAACCCACTTCACCTGCCATCCCCATAACACATTGTAGTCCTCCCCCAGTCCCCTCTACCACATCACCAACTCCTCAATTAACCCACCCAATGCTCACACAGTCAAAGGCAGGCATATTCAAACCCAAACTATACTTTAATCTCACTGTTACCACCACCTCCCTTCCCAAAAATCACAAAGAAGCTCTCCAACAACCCACTGGTTTAATTCAATGAAGGAGGAATTTGATGCTTTGATTAAAAATAGAACTTAGGATCTCGTACCCCGTCCTCCCAATGCTAATATCGTTTCTGGCAAGTGGTTATTTCATCATAAGTTTGATGTAGATGGAAATCTTTCCCGTTACAAGTTCCGTTGGGTCACCCGCGGCTTCTCTCAGGAACATGGCCTGGACTTCGACGAAACATTTTCACCGGTCGTGAAACCCAACAGCGTTCGAACTGTTCTCTCCCTCGCTGCCACAAGACACTGGCACATACACCAACTCGATGTCAAGAATGCCTTTCTACATGGCCACCTTGCAGAAGATGTCTACTGCCAACAACCTCCGGGCTTCGTCCACCCTAAATTTCCCAATCACGTCTGCAAGCTTCGCAAAGCCCTCTACGGCCTCAAGCAAGCCCCTTGTGCCTGGTATCGTTGTTTTGCTGATTATATCACACGTCTCGGTTTCACCAGCTGCCAGTCCGACCCCTCTCCGTTCATCCTCCATAACGGTCCATAGCAAGCTCATCTTTTCGTCTACGTCGACGATATTATATTGACCACCTCCTCCCCCACCCTACTCTGCAAAATAATTCACGCCCTCAGTGTTGATTCTCCATGACCGACCTTGGCCCTCTTCATCACTTCCTCGGTCTCTCCGTCACTTGCACCTCATTCGGCCTACACCTCAATCACTTACGCCAAAGACATCCTCCATAGCTTTGGCATGACCAACTGCAACCCCAGTCGCACTCCCATTGACACCAACCCCAAACTAAGCCACGATGCCGGCTCCCCAGTTTTTGACCCACCGCCTACCGATCCCTCGCCGGTGCCCTACAATACCTTTCATTCACCCAACCGACATTAGTTATACCGTCCGACAGTGCTGCTTACATATGCATGACCCTCGCAAAGCTCACCTCAATGCCTTGAAACACATCCTGCGCTATATCAAAGGCACCATTCACCTCGGCCTTAGTATCAATCCCGCCACCTTGGACCAACTCACCGTTTACTTCGATGCTGATTGGGCTGGATGCCCTGACACACATCGCTTCACCTCCGGCTATTGCATGTTCCTCGGCTTTAACCTTGTCTCTTGGTCCTCAAAGCGACAGTCCTCGGTCTCCCGCTCCAATACCGAGGCTGAATATCGTGCCTTCGCCAATGCTATTGCCGAATTCAGCTGGCTTCGTAGCCTCCTCCATGAATTGTATACTCCCACCACACACGCCACCATCGTCTTCTGCGACAATGTCAGTGATGTCTACATGTCCGCCAATCCGGTCCAATACCAACGGACCAAACACATCGAACTCGACATCCACTTTGTTCATGAGAAGGTTGCCCTGGGTCAAGCTCGTGTGCTCCATGTTCCAGCAAATAGTCAATTTGCAGACATCATGACCAAAGGATTATTGTACCAGATATTTGTAGATTTTAGAACCAGTCTATGTCTCCGCCCCACTCCGGCTTTTGACTACGGGGGGATGTAAAAATATCTTGTAACTACCTCCTACTTCTCCTAACTACTCCCTATATTTTAGCCATCAACTCTTGTACATGTATCTATATAACATAGTAATACAAACTGTAATCAAGTGAGGGATTTACATTATATTTTCTTACAAGTATATGTCCTTTCCGGGTTCAAATTACTTTCGCTATCCTTCTAAGTCGTTTTTTCTCTACTTATGTCGTTTATTATGAAGTCAGTATATTCTAAGTGCACGGGTTTCATGATTTTTTTAATCTTTTAACATTTTTGAACTAAAAATTAAAAGTACCCAAACTATGGTTTCGAGAGCCGAATTAGGTCAAATTTTAAATATGTCTGTGACCACGGACCTAGTGTCCGAACCACTGACCGTAATTAAACTAATTGTACAGAGATAGCGAATTTGTTGAAAAATGAAATCTTGAAAAGTCCGGGCCACAAACAGGACGTCCGCGGGCTCAGACATGTGTTAAGGAAACCTATTTTTTGAAAAATAATTAATCTTGTCACCATCCAGGGGTGTCCGTGGTCACGGACAGGACATCTGCGACCCCGGATGTTTCCGGTGGTGTTTTTAGCTCAAATTTTATGTACAAGTAACCTGAAAGATTTTAAGCACGTTTGTAATTAAAAGAACTTAATTTGACTTCAAATTATTGGCGAACCTTAGCAGTCATGTTATTATATAGAAACACAAAGAAACCTTAACTCGAGAGCCGGAAAAAGTAGATTCGATCCAGATTTCCAACAGAGATTATATTAAGTCTAAGGGAGTTAGAAAATCTGATTTCTAACCTTTATTACCTTTGGAATTTGGGAGTTCCTTCAAATTGGGAATCGCCAAAACTTCGTCGGTGACAGTTCTAGATTGAATTCGACCTGAGCTTTTGACCCTTGACTGTTAATGATGATCTTCACGTTTTGGTGGTGGTTTGATGGATGCTTGATGATTTTTGAAGCATGGGAGTTTAAAAATTAGTTTTTGAGTGGATTTCAGTGGAATTTCGTTGTTGATTTGAGGCTCGATCGGGAGTGTAAAAACGTGGAGACTTGTGGAAGGCTAGGGAGTTATGAATTCTTAGGTTCTTTATGATCTATCTAAGTCATGGGAAAAGATCACTTTTACAGACATCACTAAAGATATACCCCCTCTATCTTGAATTGACCGTCTTGTTCACTATTTGGACATGCCGCTTAACTTCGATATTTACCATATAAGACAAAATAATTTTAAAAATTTAAGTTTGCAAATGATTCCTTACATGATAAATTATATACTACAAAATTTAAGTTTTTTGAAATTATTTTATCTTTTATACTTAATATTATAGTGGAAAAATGTGCCATAAGTAAACAGGACGGTCAATTCATGACGGAGGGAGTAGTAAACTCGGTAAAAGATTGAAGTTTACCTGGATTTGGCCGGGTAACTTCCGGAAAGAATCTGACCATGAAATTTACCAACATGTAAAGGAAGATATTTTTGATTTTTATAATGAAGAATTGAAATTTTTTGATAAAGGAATATTTTTAAAATCAGATTTTCATCAGATATGTTCAGAAATTAATAGGAAATTATTGAAAATTTGAAAATTTGAAAATTCCAAAACCATTATGCTCTAATTATCATCCTTTATTGTGATTTAAAACTTCAAAGCATTTCGAGTTGATTTGATTCATTTCTGAAGGAGAGAGAAAGTTTATGATATGGCTTAGAAGCTCAAAAATTATGAAAGATGCTCCTTGTGATGATTAAGCTGTCACCATTGTCCTGAGATGTGTGAATCTATTATGCTAGAATAGGGGATATTCTAAAAACGTTTCATCAACTCGGGATTCTGACCATTTTACCCTTTAAGCATTTGTTTTCTAAGAAACCCTTTCCTGGGGGGTCAAAATTTCGGGTATAACAGATTGCCCCCGTCAACTAGACTTTATAATGAAGATGAAAATACTAGTTCATGCTTGAGTGATACCCCATAATTTTGCTCAACCTTAGAGAATTTACTCACTGTCTCGAGTTTCTACCGTAAATCTGTTGGTTGTGCCGAGCTATTCTGAGGCGCTGGCTAACTAAAAGAGAAGTCTGAATTTGTTGAGTTATTCAGAGGTGCAACTACCTAAAATGTGAAAAGCAAGATGAATTAAAAGAATACACTACGCCGAGCATCTAAGGTGTCGGGAAACTACAGACGAATGACTAAACTACACCGAGCATCTAAGGTTTCAGGAACCTAAAAATGAATAAACTATTCCTAGCATCCTAGGTGTCGAAAACCTGAAAATGAATAAACTACACCGAGCATCTAAGATGTCGGAAACCTGACGATGAATAAACTACACCGAGCATCTAAGGTGTCAGAAACCTGAAAATGAATAAACTACACCAAGCATCTAAGGTGTCGAGAACCTAACACTCTTGGTTGGTATACTACGGGGACTTATTGTCACTGCCCACCAACTGGGGTGCAGGGATAACTTCTAGCCTACCAAGAAGACTTATTGCAGGTGTTATTCCCTTAGAAGTTGATATAATGACAGGGACTTATTGCCACTGCCCCCTAACTTAGAGTGTTAGTCCTTGTATGCATTCTATCATTATTTCCAATATCTACCCAATAAAAAAATTCAACCGAAAACAACACCATCTAAATACAATAACATTGATCAATCCAAAAATTCTAATTTAGCATACACTGTATTTTATCAACCAAACTATAGTTAACTAATAACCGAGTTTTTCTTGTGTGTATTTTTTAAAACAGATAAAGTAATATGTTGAAGAAAACTCTTGTCTACACCTATTTGCAGCAAGAGATGGTTGCTAATGACCCACTTCAATTCTCAAACCCTAATCTATAAGAAACATTAATTACTAATCATAAAGTTTACAAAATCCATTATATACAATTAATAGCATGTCAAAATGTAAAAAATCAATAGAGATGTCAAATTTATAATGATTAAAACTATGCAACCTAGTTAACTAATTACCTGGCCGGATTTGAAGGTGGTGAAGAGGTGGGCGGCGTGCGCGGGGCGGTGGAGGAGGAATCTGACTGGTGGGCATGCGTGGAGCTGTGTCGATGGTGGCACGCAACTTTGGAGATTTTGTGTTGCTGGGGTGACGGCAAACACGACGGGCGGTACGCTGGGACGACACAGCGATGGCGAAGAGGGCGGCGCAACGAGACAGCGGGTGTGACGGTGGTGGAAGGGGGCGGAGCTGCGGGTGATATTGAAATCGCCAAACGAAAAAACAGAGAGTCGGGGCGCGAGGAAGAAGAAAGGAAGCGACTGGGATTCATCAAGAAGAAGGTGGAAATGAATCGGCCAATAGCATGCACACATGTGATACTGATTTGATTAAACTACACAAACATTAATGGTTGTCATCAATTGAAAAATTGAACAAATAAATGAAGTGAGAATATATAGATGTTACTGCATCGACCGCAGAGACAGGTGAGGTGATAATTTTGAATAAAAAATATTGACATCTTTCTAAGCAAATCCATCAACTTAAACTCAGACTTTTGTACCTAGGGCAACAGACTTAAATTGTTAGACTAACTTGGAAACAACTATATAGTTGGGAGCAAACAATAAAGCACCAAAGCATGAGCCATAGTTCTAGCCATAAGTTTGCAATCTAAAAATTAAAAGGGTCAAGGCAAAGCACTCGAGTAACTTCCCAAAAGACGAAATTGTAAACTCAACCGCCCAACACACTTGAGAAAAGATGTTAGTAAACGCTAGTCCAGCTATTATATACTAAAGACAGCAACATCAAAAACACTGATGTCAAGTTGTTTGAGTCAATTCCAAAATCTTAAGACAAACCAAGACAGAAACTTGATTAACACGAAACCAAGAACAGTAATTGAGCACTTTTGTTTGAAACGAAAACTGAAATTAAAAATAGAAGAAGCTAATTGCATCCGCAAACAAAGAGAAACAACCCGCTTTTCTACTATTTTCTCTGGCAGAATACATGCAAAACAGAAACAAATGAGATTGTATTCCCCGTTCCTTAGATTGGACACAGCGACTAAAACCAACTCCAGCAACCGAATCATATCCAAATTCAAACAGCATGACAAAGTAGACCACCAATGGTAAATTCCAAACTGTTGCAAATTGCACAAGATGCATGCTTCAGTGCATGCTTCACATAATATGTTGAAGCAATCTCCTATTTTTCACTCCTCAATAGCATTTCAGTGCAAACCCCACCAATCATAAATTATGTATCTACCTACATCAATATTCCACCAAGAGAATGACTAGAAACAACTACCATCTGAAAAAAAATTAGCAGCATAAGTGAAAAAAAAGGAACAAGAATGTTACCGGTGGAGGCGGCGTTCAAGCTACGACGTTCGTGGCTTTGATGAGGCACAACTTCACGGAGGAGCTACGGTGGAGGTCGGCTTCCGCAACTATGAGGTGTGACTTCAGGGCGAGAGTTGGGGTGGTTGAGCTGCGAGTATCGACTGGTGACGCGTGACTCTAGCAGCAGGGCGATGGCGGAAGGACGGGGCAAACACCTGGGCTCGACGGCGACGGGAAAGACGGGGTGGGAAAAATTTGTCGACAGGGAATCGCACAGGAGAAGAACGTGGGAGGAAGAAGAAGAAGAAATGAGGTGTCGGGGTTTTAATTAAACAACTTTAAACTACGGTTCATAGGAAAACTTCCGTTTAAAACCTATGTCACGGGAGCAATAAACGACGGTTAAAAGCGAAACCATGGTTTTTAATTTTTCGCGCAAAAATTTTAACGACGGTTCAAACGGAACCGTGGTTTATATGCACTTTATACGAAGGTTAAGATGCAACCGTCATTTATTCTGATGAGCTGTGCAACATAAATGACGCTTCTGTTAATAACCGTGGTTTATAGAATTTAAATGATGGTTATATGTTTAACCGTGGTTTAAAGTGCGTCATTTAAAATCTTTTTTCTACTAGTGAAACTCCAACGAGTCGGATACGAACGTTGATCAAAGGGCACTGCTGTTGGTGCATGGCTATGGCCGCCAGGTCTCTGCGGATCCCTAGCAAAGGGGCACTACTACTGGTGCACAAGAGCGAATGCCTCAGAAGAGGAAGTAGATATACGGGTTGTCCTAACATGACACCCTCCTTAATTGATTAAAGTTAATTTAAGATAAGAAAAGACTTAAGAAATACTTTTAGTCCCGGATAACGAAATAAAGAGGCCTCAAAAGCTGCATGATGGAAATCGTTCAGGAGAGAACAACTCTCACATCGTTATCACGTTTTCTTACGCGTTGTTTGTACAATTGCTTACTGCTTGTTGTGAAATTATGTAATGTTTGGAAGGAATTATGGTTGTTTTAATTATTGCTTTACCATTATTATAACTGATATTGGTACAGCATGAAATTGGTACAACATGTTAACAATTGGGCTAATTAACTCGAGTAGTCTTAGGGTTCATGAGGATTATATAGTAGTGTGTTTAGCGGTTGTGCTGAGCCTTTATGGCCACCAAATTACAGGTATCTGATTAAAGACGTACGGAGTGTGGAACTTTTGGGGATAGTTAGCAGTCACCTGCATGTGATACCATAGGTTTTGTTAAACTTCATCCGAAAATTATGGTATTGATTTAGGTAGATGACTCACTGTTCTTTTTGGATTAATGTATTGTAAACTTCGGTAGTATTAAGTCTCTATCATCACTGCGGGAGTTTAGTTTGTATATTTGGTAAACGCTACATTACTCGCATAGGCGGGTAATGACGGGTAACACCCGAGTTATTTTTGTGAACGACTTTTAATTACCACTACGAAACGATTGATTATTTATGTTAGGCGCGCTAGATTATCCGAATTATAGACTAGGGGTGTTACAATATACGATAAAATCATTTTATAATATACTTTTAAACAAATTTCATTGTAAAATTTTTATTTGTAAATGTATGTTATCTTATATATTAAATACTATTGACATAAAAAAAACAGACCGATAAATTAGAGCTGTCAAAATTTAATCCAATTCGATAACCTGTTTGTTTGACCAGATCCTAAAATATAACTGAAACCTGAAAATATTTAAATATAATAAACTTGAAATCTGATTGGTTAAACCAAAAATGATCCGAACTCCAAATGACCAAAAAAATATAAATGAAATTGCCCAAAATGACACGAAATAATAGTAATTAAAAATTAGTCAAACTTGAATGGCATGAAATAATAGTGACCCTAAATTGTCCTTTTTATATCCGAATATAATTCAAAATATGTAGTGTATTGACTTTTTGGTAATCTATGTGTAGTATATTTTTACATAAAGAGAGTATATATTTATTTAATAGTTTTTTAAATATTAACCATGATACGAAATAACTGAAATCTAATTTTTCCTGACACTCTTATAACCTGAACCCGTATAACCTGAAACAATCTGAAAATGTAATGGTCCAACAGATATTAACCCGAACAGATATGACTTAAGACCCGAATGGATAACATGTTTAAGAGATCTAGAACAAATAGAAAAAAGGAATATTTTATTAGAATATACTGTAGCTTGATGAACAAAAGCAAAACCTCTTCTAGAAGAATTGGCGTTCTTTGTTTTTTAGTTTTTGTTGGGTAAAGCTAGTACGTCTATTTAGGGGTGAGTAAACGGGGCGGTTATTTCGGATAAACCGTAATAACATTCTTTTTTCAGATTCAATCACTGTATTTTTAACCGTTTTACAAAAGTTTGGTTATTTCGGTTAAAACGGTTATTCGTAATAAAGTACGGTTCGGTTAATAGATATTAAAATTTAAATAATAACCGAACTTTTATAAATATATTTTTATAAATTTTATTTTTTTAACCCTATAATTTTATTTGATATATTACTACTCACTCAATTAGGTTTAGGTTTTGATTATTTCGATTAATTCAAAAAGTTTGATTTTTTCGGTTATTTTAAGAAGTTCGGTTATTTCGGTTGTTTTAAAAAGTTTGGTTATTTCAGTTATTTCAGAAACTATGGTTATCGGGGCGGTTAACAGTTCTTAGTGTAGCACAAAAAACGATTATGGGTTAAGACAGATATTAATATTAAATTCAGTTAATTAAGTTATAACCAAAATAACCAAACACCATGTTTTATCTTAAATTTCGGTTAACGGATATCTATTTTAACCGTTTGCACACCCATTTTGATTAAAAAAAAAAACAAACAAATAAGAATACAGCACATGACACATAAATAGAATTCGGTGTTCAGATAGAGGAGCGAAGCGCACGATGCATGTCAGATCAGAACAAAAAAACAAAACTACTAGTACTAAAAAACAATGTGCGCCAACTCTTGTGGAAGATGTTTTCCTTTTTCTATGTTACAGAATATATAAAAATTGAAATATTATTTAAAGATAGAATTTAATATAATATATAAAATATAATAATTTTTAAAAATATATTTCTTATATAATAAATAATATTATAAAATTTAATTTTAAAATTATTTAAAAATAAAACATGTATTTGATTAACTTGTCCATATCATTTCATATTAATAATAAAAATATTTATAATAAATATGTGAAAAATAAATATACTAATTCTATGAATATGATTTTATAATTGTGGTATAAAAATTAAAAAAAGAAAAATAGATTATTTTATGCTTATATATAATTTAAAAATAGAATTGTGAGATAAAAATAAGATATAGAATTAAAAAATAAATAATTAAAAATTAAAATATTTTATTTCAAGCTCCAAAAAATTATATCTCATGAAATAAGAGAAATATTATATAATTTGATATTATAATTTTATCTTATTAGATATATTTAATATTAGGATAAGATATCAAAAAATAACTATTATCATAATGCAATAATGAAAGAAAAAAACTAGTTGACCATATTTTATCCATTTTCCGTACGACTAACAGGCCGACAGCCCATTTGTCTTCATTCACTCACTACTGTTGTCTTTTCAACTACCCATACCGCAAATGAGGTCATGGGCTACGTAGGTGCAAACAATAGAATATACTAGTAACTATCATGAATTAAATGTGTCTGAATCATTCTGGCTGCAATTCTAATCATTAGATTATAGGAATATTAATAAAGGGTTCAGATTGTATCTTCTATTTACTTTGTTTAATAATATCTGTCACTTTAGAAACTTACACACTTATTAAGGAGAGTAGAACAATAACGCATGTATCCCTATTTTTTACTTTTCTATTTAGATAATAATTATTTGTGTGTTGAATAGTAAGGTTAAAAGGGAAAAAAAAGTGTGTGAAAAAACTAGAATGACACATATTTTTGAACAGGAGTTACAACCTAAAACGACAGATATTAATTAACGAGGGAGTATTAATTTTATGAATTTATTAAAAAAAGAAAAATGGATTTGGTACTATATTTATGGGATTCTCCAATGATATTAATTGTTTTATTCATCTACCCACAATTCAATTCACCACGTCTCTCTGATGATTTGGTATGACATTGCGTCTCTCCCTTTCTCAGTATAAGGGTCTGTTCAATACCGACATTAATCAATTTGAAACGCAGCTATTTCAAGTTTTATGTTTAAGCTTGATTTCTTATGTGTAGACACGGCACCCAATACTTGATTTTACCCACTATCCAAATGACACATGGCAATTAAGGTCATCGTTAAATGTGCCAAAGCTTTTCGCTTCTACCGAACGGACCCTAAACCTTCATCGGCGCTGCGCCTGTGTAGAGATTCATTCCTGGAATTGCTACATCTTCCACACCGGCGAACAAGGAACTGTTGCGCCTCTATAGCTATCAATACTTGGAATTGCTGCATCTTCCACACCAGATTGAAGACGGGGTTAAAAACTGGTAATATACTCAACTTATCTTCTTCTTCGCAATTAAAACAATAGAAGCTTTCTAATTCGTCTCTGTTGATTCTCTCGTTGTGTCTCTGTAGAGATTAATCACTCTCACTGGAACTGCTACATCTTGCACACCAGATTAAATACAGGACAGAAAACCGATATCCTCAATTTATCTTCTTCTCAGCAATTAAAAGAACATAATTTTTTTATTTTTGTTGTTGCATCTGGAACAAATTTCACGGTCGTCTCCATTCTTTCACTCACGATAATTTTGCAACCTCGTACAATTAACGTAGATGCTCTGTGAAATACCCGTAAAATATAAGACTTATATATATATATATACTATTTGTATATGTTGTAAATCATTAAGTACCTTCCTCTTTAGTTGTTAACTCTATATTTATAGTTAACGTCTTGTAGTGTTAATGTTTATAATTAGTGTTTTATTTGTTGTGATTTAACAATTTTTATGTGGTGCTAATCAAACATATTTTATCATAGTAGCCATTTTTTCACTATACAGACTTTTGAAAGATTCATATATATATTTGATGGAAACAAGAGTGTGTATATTTGTGTTTCCGGAAAAAGAAAATGTCCTTTTAAAATACTGATTCATGGACCATTACCTTGTTTTAATATCGCGGATTTTGCTTTATTATTCCGCTACAATCGTATGATAAATTGGTCCTATTGTCGGACATAAGGCTTTCGTCCCTTCTCTCCATTTGCGGTATTATTTTTTTAAGTCTTTATATGTTATATTTTGGTAGAAACTTTAGTATATTGCAAAGTGAAAAAACCCCTATTAATTACTACTTACATTGGTATATTAGTATTATTTTAGTGGACTCTAATTGTTAAACTAAATACATTATTAATAACTGTATATAGTATAAACAAAGGTGGTTTGTTATTATTATTATTATTATTATTATTATTTTAGAATATATATTTATCTGAATTTAATAATGATTGCTTTTATAATTGTAGCATAATATCTGTTATATTTTTTTTATGGTATTAATATATTGCTCTAATTGTTAAACTAAATACATTATTAATAACTGTATATAGTATAAACAAAGGTGGTTTTGTTATTATTATTATTTTAGAATATATATTTATCTGAATTTAATAATGATTGCTTTTATAATTGTAGCATAATATCTGTTATATTTTTTATGGTATTAATATATCGCTCTAATTGTTAAACTAAATACATTATTAATAACTGTATATAGTATAAACAAAGGTGGTTTTGTTATTATTATTATTTTAGAATAAATATTTATCTGAATTTAATAATGATTGCTTTTATAATTGTAGCATAATCTCTGTTATATTTTTCTGATGGTATTAATATATTGCTCTAATTGTTAAACTAAATACATTATTAATAGCTGTATATAGTATAAACAAAGGTGGTTTTATTATTATTATTATTATTATTATTTCAGAATATATATTTATCTGAATTTAATAATGATTGCTTTTATAATTGTAGCATAATATCTGTTATATTTTTTTGATGGTATTAATATATTGGCTATTAAAAACCGAGAGCATCAGAAATTCTAGAAACATTTTAAAATTACAGTAATCTATTTTATATTTATGGAAACGCCAAAAAAAATATCCTTCAACGTTTTAATTTTAATAAATATGTATTTACTTTCAAATACTTATTCCTTGTAAGTTTATAAATACAAACCCTAACTTATTAAGTGAGTTGCCGCCGTATCTGCATTGCTCAGATTTTATCTCCCTTCCCACACTATTTCTCCTCTATCAACAAGGCACACACATGTTATCTCGCCGCCTTCTTCATCTGAGGAGAAAAGATAGAACAAAATCTGAACCTCACTACTACAACACCAAGATTAAACACACCCACGTCATCGTGTTCTTTAAATCTCTGCCATCCAGGAAATTTACATCACCTGTCTTCTATATCCTTGATCCTATCTTCCAGAGGCACAGTGGCATATCTCTGCCAGCATTTCTATTTCTTTCTGGCATTCCAAAAAGGGACATTAAGTTTGTGCATCTCTCGTATCTATCGAGATAATTAACGATGGAGAAATACTAGGCACGATCGACAAAGTAAGTAACTCTGTCTGTTGTTTTTCTTTACCAATCAATTATTAACTAATCATTTCCCCACTATGATGACAATTAATTAATGGTGCATGTTATATACAAATGGAAAATATGGTTTCGTGAGTGGTAATACTGTTTTGACATATTAGTATTAATTGTCGTAAATATGACTAGTAGTTAATGTTTATTATTATTATTTGAGTTTGAACTCCGACTAACTGGTATGATGGTGTCTCATCATATTTGTTTATTAAGTGTATACTCTTAGATACGTTGGAGTGATGTTTTTAATGATTAATACAATAACAAGTGATTATGATGAGGTGGGTTAGCGTGTGTGCTTAGATTTTACCTACGTATTGTGTGTTAATGATTTATGTTACTATATTAGGTCATAATTGGAGTACGAAGTGTATATATATATAGTGGTAGCCTTTTATAATTTTGAGTAATTCAGTCTTGGTTAATTAGTTTATTGTAAAGATTAAATTTTCTAAAATTTGACATAGTGTTCCAAGGTTCATAGTTTAAGAAAAATGTGGGAGTTATACGTGTTGAAGATCTAGAATTAACAATTGTAAAAATGAGAAGTTGGTGTAGTAATTTGACGTAATGATCGTTTAGGCTAGCGATACGAATTTTGAAGGCAATAGGAGATATTTACTGTGGTTCCGAGCTTCCGGTAATTAAAACAAGTATAGAGTAAATGTAATTGCTATTCTGTTAGCAACATGATTATTATAGCGGTTGGTGGTGACATGATTATTTGTATTTATTAGATGTTGAGATACCTTGGGGTATCACTGCGTGACTAGTTTGGAAGGATCTTGTCTACTGTCGTTCTAGCGATTGATTGTGGTGGATTGTTGTGAATGTCTACTTAAGCGTGAATTCCAGGTAAACCTTGAGTTCACCTATTTTACTTTGTGATTGTGTGTGGTATTTTGACATTGGTTATGTTGGTTGTGATTGTAAGATTTTGCTTATACGATATTGATGGTATGAAATATTTGGAATGGTTTGAGAACTTTTATATTACATATATGGCTATTATATTCTGGATTTGATGGGAGGTTGATATTGGAATTGGAAAATGGCCTTTGGCTAATTTATATATCTTGGCGCTGTTGAGTCTTAGACCGCAGCTAAGCTCTATGATCTACTCCATTAGTCGGAAAACTTTTGGGGGATGTGCACACTTAAGGACTTAGAGTGAGGGTGAACTGGATCGGTCCCAACTCTGTTGTGGTACCAATTATTGGAATTTATGAATTGTGGAACTTTGGTGACTCCCGTCATTCCAGAATTGGTTGTGATATTGCTGATTGGTGATTGAGATTGTTGTAATGTTATTGTTTGATTAGTTATGTGGCTATTGATGTCTACTGTACTCAAATGGGTTTTCAAAATGTATTTGACAAGGTGTTGCAGGGTTTACTCAGTTTCTCTGATTTGCGCGGTCCTTTCTTGTGTGTTGTTATGTTTTCTGACCGCAGGTAATGAAATACCCCAAAATTTAAAACAGTGATTAATTAGACTAATTAAGATTTTAGAAGCTTAATTACACCTAAATAATCATGAGGGAACAAATCCCGAAGAAAACGGATCCCTAAAACGGATTAAAAACACAAATGAACCTTAAAGTGCGTTTTCCGAGGAAACCGGGAAATACGCGACTTTGAGCGGGTTAAATAGACCCGTAATAATTTTGGTCAACCAAATAGTCATTATTACATTATAATGAAGGTCTAGAACCAATAAAATTAATTAAACGAGAAAATTCCGGAAAAAGGGTCCCGGGAGTGAATAGTGCAAAAAAATAAAAGTTGTGGGGTAAAAGCATAAATAAGCTAAACTAGTGTGTCCACTTTGCAAATAAAAATTAAAACACACTTGTGTGTGTGTGTGTGTGGTACCGTCCAGCATACTCTCCCCCCTCTCTTTTTATTTCTTCCTAATTTGCTAAAGGACAAAAAAATAAAAGAGGAAAGTACTAAAAGTAAAAGAAGCCCTAAAAAAACAAAAAAAACTCACCCTTCTCTCACGTTTTTTCCCCCTTACTGGCTTCTCTTTTTTCTTTCCTTTGTCAAAATAACCATGGTGATTTCTCACCCTTTTCTTCCAGCTCCTCTCTCTTCCACATTTGAGGGTCCCAAAACCAACTCCAAAAATTCAACAAAACACATTACTTAACCACTACACTCCTTTCTTCTTGAGCTTTCTTTCCACCCTTAAAAACTAAAAAAAAAAAAGCTCACAACTCTTCATGAATACCCCTAACCTTTAAATAATTAAATAATGAGAATATATATTATTAGGGGATTATTAAACCTAAGAAAAAATATATAACACTTAGGCGTTAAAACACACCAAAAGTCAACAACGAACGTTAAAGCGGACCTTAAGCTAACCAGGTAAATGAACTATAAAACTCATACTAAGTCAACTAAGAATCATTATTGGACCTTTAAAACACAGGTCCTCAGTTAGAACAGAGTAGAAATGTAAAATGCCCGGGAGTGTCAACCACACCTCCCTTAAGGCCTGAAAGTCCGGAAATATTTTATAAGATGGAACACTTTATAAACATATAAGATGAAGTCCTCACACTAAATTCTCAGTTAAACGCAAGTGCTCAGAAGTTCCCGATGGAGACCCCATAAACCCCGGGAATGCTTAGGAGAAGTGCCGAAGTGGCACAAACTCCTATATAATTCATTCTTAGAGTTCCTATCATCAATATTAACCATTCTAAATAGAATGCTCGAGCTACTTTCTCAAAAATAAATAAAGTGCTCGGGGGAATTTCTTAACGCTCCTATTTTGCTTGGGAGTGTCCGGTAGCCCGGAAATTGTGTCATGAGTTGATATAACCCCATATGACTCAAGTAACACCTTAGTATATCATTATTGACTATAAACATTCTTTATAAACACTTGGAACTCATAGCGACTACTTATCTTCCAAAATATCCTTAGAGCACAAAAACACCACCTTCGAGTGTCATAAAACGAGTTCTACGCTATTACTTGAAGTTTTTGAGGAGCCACGAGTTGATAATATTAAATGGGGATAAATTGACCATCTAAATCAATTAATTCCAGTGCTAAAACTCATAGCACAAGTAGGCCGATTTTATGATCAAAAGTAGTATATAAATCAGCATTTTACCTTAGAAACTTTCATCTTTTACCTTGGTATAAATGTGCCAATTAATGTTGTGACTTATAACATGTTACAAAATTGATCTTAATACAATATAGTGTGACATGAATCAAATCAAAATAAATTCCAATTGGCCATGGAGGGGGCCGTTTTTTTAGTGATTGGCTTGATTTTTAGCAAAAATAATGAAAATTATGGATGGATGACTCACCTTGCACATGCCATGTGATAATATAACAAAGAAGTCTCAGCCTTAGTAGCCTTCCATTACCGAATTCCTGCAAGAAAATGAGAAGGATTAGTTAGGAAAAGTCATGGGAATTAAAATACATAAAAGAACAAATCTAGATCTAGCTTTTTATACCATGTGCAAGTAAACAAATAAAACAGCCCATGTTCTATCCTATAGCTGCCAATTGCTCAAGAGCAAGGGGAGTTTGATTGCTGAATGATAGTCAAATAAAACAGCTACCTAATTAGCATGATTTCCCTTGTCAAATATAAACAAAAACCAAGTGTCTCTCCAACACATGGCTGCTGAAACCAAGCAAGAAAAGAAGGTTTGATTGTCTTATAAAAATTAAACTAAGACATCTACCAACCTAGGCTGTTTCATGTGTTCCATTAACAAAATCAGTTGCCTATCTATAGTTTCATTGCCGAAAATACAAGGAAAAAGAAGTCAACATTAGCATGGTATTCAACTTAGAAAATTCAAAGGAAAACATATACCACCTTAGCCTTTGTCATCTTGTGTTAATTGACAATCAAAGTCTTCATTCTCCCCTTGTCATTCAGCCGAAAGCAAGCCAATCAAATAAGGCATTTTATGGAGCCATGGGTCAAATTAATAAACAAAAGAAAGCTAGACAAGTGTGACATTATTTGTGTCAAAAATTTTTCCTTCCAATTTCCATTCTCTTAAGCCTTACGTGAGCTTGTCTCTCATTTGCCCTCATCCAACCGATTTTGGTAAGCTCCATTCCCTCTCTCTTTCTTTCTTCCTTAGCTAGTTATTCTTTAGAGCTTCAAAGGTTCATTAATGGGTGTATTAAAGTTCTAACACCATTTCTATGTAATTTTCCTAGTTAATTCTACTAAGTCTGAAGCAAGAATCAACCTAGCAATCCTACAAAGAATTCACCAAGCTTTAGCAACTCCAAGAGTTGTCTTGATCAACAACAACCACAAAAGGAACAACAACATCAAGTTAGGTATATTTTTCATGGTTGAAAATCCTAGTGATTTCCTAAGTTCACTTCCAAAAATTAGAGCTTTCTAAATCAATGTTCCCTTCATTATTTCATGAAGGAAACTTGGATCTACAATCATCCCAAGGTGTACCGAAAATTCCTTGAAAATACCTAAGGTAAACTCTTGTAAAACTACTCCAAATCTTACTTATAATCCTTGATAGAAGTCTAACACCATGGATCTCCTAAATCTACATATGGAGGCCGAAATACTCTTCATCAAAATAGCATTTGAAGAGCTTGGAGTTCAAGAGGAAATCAAGTACAAGAATCATCTTGATTTAAGGAGTAAGTTTCTATAATTAAGGTTTATTAAGTTTAAGTTTGATCTAGGCTTCAAACTTAGTATAAAAATTATGTACAACCCTTAGATAAATTAAGGCTCAAATATTACAGGTTATAATGTCAAGAAAATAATTTATAACATACAAGTAAGATTATCACCTTAAGGTATAAATTGTGTCACAAAAAAATTAATTAGGATATATATATGTTCAAGCCGAATTGTCTAGGGATAAAATGTTCTATTTTGAACTTATAATCATTCTAAGTCATTAACATAATTTTTAGAAGTGTTATATGGCTTATATACATTTATATATATTTATTATAAGGTATAAACCAAGTTTTTGAAACTATATGGTAAGATATAGTTGAAGCCGAGAATAAAATGTGTTAATTGGTGATTTTTGAAGTATATAAGTATATTAGCTTATATTATAAATTTTGGGAGTATTAAAAATAGCTACAAGTATTAAATGGCTAGTTTATTAAGTTATGTGGCTAAAATGTAAATTTTGAAAAGTATAAGGTATAGATATATATTGCCGAGAGTTTATGGTGGTCTTAGCACAATTATGATATGATATAAGGTAGGAATTAACATTATGAATTTTTGGGAATTTAAATAAGTGTTTAAGTGTTAAAATAATATTTTATAAAGTTTTGGGGCTATTTTGTAATTTATGGAAAGTTGGGAGTAAAACCGAGATTTCATATAATTTATGGGTATATTAAAGTATTAATATAAAATTAGGCTTTGGTCAAAGTGTTGACCAAAAATTTTGGATTAAAATGATTTATGACATAAAATATTAAGTTTATAAAAGTTATGGGGTGAAAATGTAATTTATAAAAGTTGGTGTGCAAAACCGAATTATATATAGGGTGAATTCATAATTTGTAAGGGTCTTTTCGGTATTTAAGAAAATTAAATATTAAAACTATAGTTTATAAGTTAATATGTAACTTATATAAAGTTTGGGTTAAATTGTAATATAAGAAAATTATATGTTAAGACCGAAAGTATATGTGGTCATTTAGTATATTATAAAAGTTAGTATATTTGTTTTGCAATTATCAAAATTTATATGGTTAAATGTTAATTTACAAAAGTTAATGGGTTCAAACTATAAATACCGAATTAATAAGTTGGTTTTGTATTTAATAAAGAAAGGAATTAAAATTAAGAAATAAATGTATTTTGGAGTATAATATAAAGTTATATTATAAAGGTGGTTATAATAAAAATAACCAAGTTGTATTAATATATAGAATAAGTGGAAGCAAATATGGGAATATAATTAAGGAAATGGAAATTCATTATCACATGTGGTTTCTACATAAAATAACGAACTGTTAAACTACCTCGAACCACTGTAAAATAACAGAGAGAAATAAAGAACATACTGGTTAGTATACTACGAGTATTTAGCTCTGTAGTGACAGTACTATAATATTTATTGAATAGTTGTATTAACGTTACCCGGTATTGCATGTAAATATAACAGCGTACGGGAAGAAAGTACTAAAGCGTGAACTGTCAAGCTAGCAAGTTACACGGTGAACGGTATGTTAATTGTGTGGTCTGAATGTCCTAAGATTTTTCCTGAGGTCCAGACGTTGTGTGTTTTTTTGTTAAGAGCGATATCTGTGATTTATGTATAAGATATTGTATACTGTATTGCTCGACACCATTGCGTTTTATTTTACGCGAACGTCTTATGACTGGAAGTTTTATACATTTAAACTGGAACAAGACTAGATGACCTTAGGTATTACAAGAACCTAACTGATGGTCAACTGTTATAGTCTTAACTCAAGGATTGGATATTGTATCACTGACTAAAGGGCTAACTTATAAAGAGAGGAATCCAGACTGTTTCGACTTTTTGGTTGCGCATCGTGATCACTACGAGGGACTATATCAAGAGTCACTCAGGGAATCCATTGTCCACATTCGACGATGGCAGAGGGCACTACTGTTGGTGCACAGGTTTCGACCGGATCGGTCGTCTTTCAGGCAAATAATTATCCAGGGCCATAAGGTCAGCTGGCAACGGTTCCTTTGGAACCCAGGGACTACTGTCCATTAATAAGTTATTAAGGGTTGTCCTAACACGACGCCCAAGGTGGAATTTAATTGGAAATTTCAAATGGTTGGTTAAAAGGATAAGGGTCATGTGACCTACTAACAAGTACAGTTAATTAATACGCGTATCTTGTTTGGTCACTGTTATGGATGATTGGTGTTTGATTATTTGGTTGATATTTACTATTATGTGATGATATTGTCAGGTGAACTATTATATGTTTACTTAAGCATTTACAGTTATTATTATTATTGTAAACCTGTATATATGTAATGAATCTAATATCAAGATGGCTAAACCGACTTAAGGAATCCAAATGATTTAGGACTACATTTAGCATACCAGCATATCGTTTGTTGAGCCCTTCAATGGGCAAAACATTTCAGGTTACTGATTGAAGACACAAGCCGGAGTGCGGGATACAGGGTAGCTGATGTGTTTTCAGTAAACACTCTTTTAGCTTATTGTGTCCTGTAATAAGGACTTTGTTGTATTTGGTTAGTTGCTCAATTGGATTTGGTTTGTAATATTAAGAGTGCTCAGTATCTGTTCATCACAACGTGGAGAGTTGAAGTTGTTGGATGGAGTAAGGTTGCCTTGTTACTCACATGGTGAGTGATGACGTGTAACACCGTTGTGTGTGTAGTTATTTGATTAGTTATTTTCCGCTGCGAATTATATTTTGTTATGCTACGACTTGCGCTTATATTACAGGTTTAGGATTAGGGTTTTTACACTTCACCATGGCTGTAGCACATTTTGGAGCTTGAAGACCTCCATTGCAATCCCCTTCATCTCCTCTTGGTTCTAAGGTAAAAATAGTCTTCAACTTCAATTTCTTCCAGCTCTTAAGGCAAAACGAAAATCTGAAATTAGCCTTGTTCCTCTCCCTCTTCTAGCCGGTTTTGGTGTCCCATTTTGGAGCTGGAAACCTCCTTCCTTTGCTGTCCAAAAGTCTCTTTAAAAGCTTAAGGTAATATCCTCTTGTAAACCCTAAATTGCATTAAGTGTAAGATTAGTTAAGGAATGATTTTTATAAGTGGTATGGTGTGGGGTGATTGGCTGTAGCTTGCCGATTTTGGTGAGGTGAGAACAAGAGTAAGAATTCAAGAAACAAAGAAGAAGGAAGAAGGGAGAGAAGGAAGGAAAGAGGAAGCTAGAAATCCAAGGTAAATGTGCTTGCCTTGAACTAATTTTGAGTAACTAAGTGTAACAGATTTTAGTGTCTAAATGAGAAATTGGAAGTGTTTGAATGATGGTTAGTGTTGTGGTACAATGAGGAAGAGTTTTAGGCTGTTTTAAAATGGTTTGGATAATGTTTAAGAACTTGGAAATCAAAGAAAAACAATGGGTGTTCAGGAAATATTTGTGCATTTATTGAACTTATGTGCTGTTAGAATCCCTTGAGGGATTTGGTTAGCTTTTGATGATAGGAACTGAAAAATTGTGTTGTGGGAATGTGGAGAAATGTAGGGAAACTATGGGAATTTTCTGTAGCAAGGTAGAGAGCTTAGTTGTTAAAATTGGATAAAACAGTTTATGAAGATTAGTCGTGTTCTAGGTGAAACTTGGGTAGTTATGACTTAGGAAATTAATTTAATAAGGAGTGTATATGTGGGTAGGTTGTAGAAGAGTAATAATGTAAATGGTAAAGGTAGGAAGACACTAGGAGTGAACCATTGGGTTAGGGAACAAACAAGAAACACAAACTGCACTTAGTGCTCTAGGAAATTTAAGTGAAATTGTGTAATTTAACTAGATTTAATTAGCTGACTTAGCAAATGATTTAGGTTGGTTTAGAGTGTTAATTTATGCTAAAACATGTTTAGATACTTAGGAGAAGATTAGGGAAGAAATGAGTGAAAGATTAAGCTTAAACCCAAAACTGATTTTTAAAATCTGTTAAGAACTTACAGTGGTCCGGAACTTGGCTCCATGACAAGGACCCGGATCACCCACTGAAAATAGGCCGAGAGTTATACCAAGCATTGGTCCGGGACTTAGCTTAAGGCTAAAGACCCAGACCACCCCATAAAACAGGTCGAGAGTACTGTCTTACAGTGGTCCGGGACTTGGTTCCATGACAAGGACCCAGACCACCCATTAATTCTGTTCGAGAGTTTCAACTGCAACTGGTCCGGGACTTAGGTCCCTGTTAAAGTCCCGGACCATATACAAAATTCACCCGAGAGTTTGATTCAAGCCTGGTTCGGAACTTAAGTCCCTTACCAAGTCCCGACCAACCTAAAAGTGACTTTAAACTTATAAAACTTGCATTATAAGATGGGGATTAGTTAGGTAATGGATTTATAATGATTAGGACTAGATTAATGATGTTTAAAGGTGATTAAGGGCTTGAACAAGTTCAAGAAAGAGTGTAAGTTAAAGAACCTAAGTGTGGAAGTTAAAATACCTTGACTTAGCTAATATAAGTCGGTAACCGTAAAAGATGAAGTAAACTAGGTTAATTGTAGATCATTAACCGTATGACTTCGTGATATGTTATACGACCCGAATAGTCGAACAGAAGGGAAACAAAAGTCCGAGATCGACGGTGCACGGTATGATTTCGTCATGCCCTGTATCCTAACGGGGTTACCCCGGCTTGTTTGTTGAGTGTTTATTTGTCACCACCTAAACAAGATAAGCATATAATCGGTTTACTGCACTTTCATATAAATACTGTTATTGCTATGACTTGGTTGGTTGGTGATTGAGCTTGAAGCTATGTGGCTTGTGAAGTGCTTGGTTGATTATTGTGAAAGCATGACTGATTGTTATGGATTCTCACTAACTCCCTAACCATCTAACATTCTAACTTTGAGTATTTGGAATTGGGAGAATTTGAGGAGTCCGATATAGTTTCGGCCACGCGTGAGGATGAGGTAACAAGAGAGATTGTTAACCGATTCCAGGCTATAATCTTTTCCATGGTCGAAACCCCTTAAATGGGTAGCAACCTGGTTAAGTGGGCCACCTTGAAGCCCGGTGGTGGGATAGCCTTATCCCTGCCCGGAGGCCATACCGGCTTAACTTTGAGATTTGATAAGAGAAGGAAAATTTGATGGGGAGAGACTTGGATTTGTTGAATTGTGGAACTTGAGTATTGAGATAATGACATCCAACTAACCCGGATGGTAATTGGGCTAACCCCCTTTGTAAAGCTTGTTGAGGTTGGACTTGATTATTGATTGTGAGACTTATGCTATAATTATGTGCCTTGATTGCTTGATGTCATGCATGCCTATGTTTTCAATTATATAGCATGTTGTAATTATAAAATGAACCGCATGTTGGCAACCAAATAGTTGGTGTACCCCCACTAGTACGCGGGGTATGCGGAAGTCATATGCAGCTTTTGCTGAGCTCTTAGGGGCACTGTTTTTAATTGCAGGGACTCGAGACTATTGACAGGTCAGGATGATCGGGATGCTCTTTTGGTAGATTGATTATTTTGCTTGGTGTACTGAGTAGTACATGGTTAGGAATTGCAGCCGGTGTACCATGTGGTACACCTTTTTGGATTTTGAAAGTTGTAAACATTTATGATACGGTTAGATGTAAACCGTTATTATTTTGTAGACTTGGAAGGTTGTAATTTGTGAGCTAAACTATTAGACTCGGTAATCACTTTTGGATATTGTTTTGGTGAGCAAGGATGTATGTACTGTTGGGATTTGCTTAAGGATTGTTGGAGGTTATTATTGTTAACTCAGTATTTGTTGCTATCAGACCGCACTGTTTGTTTGGTTAAGGCCTAGTTAGTCGTATGGACGGCTAACGGCGTGTATCACCCGCTACTTAGTTTAATTATTCCGCTGCGATTAGAGTAGAGACTGGACTAATTAGGCGATAATTAGGAGATTAGCGGTAGGGGTGTTACAAAAAGTGGTATCAGAGCGAAGTGTCGCTCTGATAGCCGAGTATCACCGAGTGTAGTGATTACCGAGTTAGGATTACCAACCGTTTTGCAACGGAGAATTGGGAACCTAACCGTGAATGACCGTAATCTTTACGGATACCCCTTAACGCCCGAAAGGACGATACAACTGCTTAAATTCCAGACCGATTGGTCACATTACCTAATGCAAATGTTAATTGTTCAGATGTCAGGAAGAGGCCATGGACCAGGCCGACCCCGTGGGGAAAATGCCGATGAGCCGGGCGCGCAGATGATAGCTGAAATCGTTGCCGTCACTGTAGCACAGATGCTACCTCAAGTCATAACAGCTGTACAACAAACCCAAAAACCCAACAAAATCAGCAACAACAACAACAGCCCGACCACCGCAGCCCCGAGAGGTGAATTAGGTAAAGGCCGTCGCAGATCTCCGCCCTCCTTGCTTTAGAGGCTAGAGCGACCCAGCCAAGCTAGAGGCCTAAATTGCTGCTGAGATGGAGACGGCGTTCGAGACTCTCGAAGCTCCTGCTGGAGTTCGAGTAGGATAGCCGCTTACTACCTCAAGGATGCCGCCATGGATTGGTGAAAACTTGTCAACGCTGAGCACATCACCGATCCGACCTTCGACTGGGAAGCATACACATACACCTCCCTCCATAGAGCAAAATACTACCCCGAACACGTTAAGACCAAGAAGTGCTTGGAGCTTGACGTTTGAAGATGACGGATAAGATGACCGTCGATGAGTACTACCCCAAGTTCACCTCCATCCTCCGTCTACTACCCGACTTGGGGTACACCAGTCAGGTGTTGGTCGACCGCTTCTATGACGGCCTGAGCCGTCGCCTCCGGTACGGCATGGGATACACCGGCTTTACCTCCTCCTCCAGGTAAACTTGAATTCGAAACCATTATGCCATTGTACATACGAATTAGTAACTTGCCATGTGAAATACACCCTCTAACACCCGATAACCTCAGGAGTGTTACCATGCCGCCTCAAGAGTTGAAATCACCGTCCAGCTGATGGACGAAGTGAATGCGCTCAAGCGCAAGACTAACCCCAAAAATGCTAGCTCAGAGGAGCAGCATAAGAACAAGGGCTGGAAGCCAAAGAAAGGGAAGTACACCCACCCATCTCACAAGAGTACCCCCGGAGACAACAATGCCCAAGCTGAGAAGGGCAAGGCAACTGAGCAGTTGCAGTTAGCCTACCCTGCAGCAGTGGCTGCTAAACCATTGAGATCCCAGCCGTTTAAGGGTAGGATATCGAATAAAACTTATGTTTATATGAATTGGTATTACCACACAGTATGTTGCTAACACACCAAACCTCAGGTTATGGTTCCAACCACAACAAGGCCCACTCTGGAGGCCGGTACTACCACTGCAGAACTTGCGGGAAGAACCACTCCGGCGTCGATTGCCAGGGGAAGGAAGTGAGATGCTACGAGTGCAACCAAATGGGTCACCGTTCCTTCGAGTGCCCAAACAAGTCCAAGCCCAAGAGCAATTACCAAGGCTTTAAGCAAAGAGAAGGCAAGGAGGTTGCATCCGGCGATGCACAAGCCCAGCAGACCTCAAGGACAAGGGTCCCGAGGTGCTCAGAAGGGTGCACCCCCGAGGCAGCTGGCCTTGCATATCATTGATAGGGATGGGACCGGCACTAAGTCCGGCTTAGGTAATTTCGAACACCTTACTTGATCCTTGAGAGCATGCCTAAATGTTTTGAAATGTTTGCATGAGTGAATTTGAATGACCCTAGAACTCTGTATGAAATGAGCATGAAACCGAACTAGTTTAAAATCAGAACTCACCTTAGATGAAATTTACCTCCATAGGAACCTTCACTATCTGTTACCCAATCCCTTCAAACCCACTTCCCGAAGAAGCCGACCTCACCACTTACCACATCACCGACGAGCAGTGTCAGGTCATCCGACCAGGTATGATTTTAATAAAAGGATACCTGACACCCGAAGCGCAGATTCCATCATCCGACGATGCAACAAACTAGGAGTGGGTCCAGGAGGATTTTACACACCCGAATTCCCCAGTAGAGCGAAGATGAAGCTGAAGATGATGTGCTTGGGAAAGGACTGGAACCCTTATACCAAGACATACCAGGAGACACAAGCGGAAGAAGGAGCAACACCAACCAACAATACCCGATGAATTTCAAGCGGTTAACGCACAAGTTGTAGAGATCGCGCAGCAACTAGAGGCTGATCCAATTCCTACACTTGAGGCAGACCTTTGTATTATTAACTTCTACGAAGAAGGTGGACGACTTGGTTTACACCAAGATAAGGACGAGACAGCAGAATCTCTCGAATCGGGAGTGCCCGTAGTGTCTTGGTCCATTGGTGATGATGCCAAATTCTTATTTAGCGAGCAGAAGCGTGCGAACCTCGCAGAGAAACTGGTACTCAGGTCGGGAGATGTCTTAATTATGGGAGGTAAGTCGAGAATGTTGTATCACGGTATCAAGAAGATAAAGGTGAATACGACACCATCGACGGTGGTCAACGCCACACACCTGAAACCCGGACGCCTGAACCTAACCTTTAGGAAGTATTAAGCTTGTAACACCATGTAATGTGATAGTAATGTGTATTAGAGACACACAATGTATGATGGTTGTTTATCAAAAAAGCGGTGTTGGTTGTCAAATTTCCCACTTGCATTTTACCCTCAACTCATAAAGCTTATGAATCAATAGGTTGTGGACTCGGTACGGAAGGTTCCTTAAGTATTCTCACCGAGACACAGGCCGGTAAAAGCGGCACCATAATCACGGGTTCCTTCCCAGTGAATGGCATTGATGCCACCATACTATTCGACACTGGCACCTCACATACCTTCATCTCGCCATCATTCGCGAAGAGGTGGGGCTAGGGATGGCAATGGGTGACGGGTACCCGTTTCACCCGACCACCCGACCCGCAAAAACGGGTGAAAACACCCGAAATAAACGGGTGAAAAACGGGTGACGGGTGAAACGGGTGCGGGTGACGGGTCGGGTCGGGTGAAGATTTTTCACCCGGTCACCCGACCCGTTCACCGTTCCGTCACCCGTATGTACTTATATTAAATAAAAAAAATATACTTATCTAATATTGTTGAGATAATTTAGAAATATTTTGGCTAATACTCCATGTTTTAATTATGTTATTGATATTAGATGATGTGGTACATATTATTGAACAAATATGAAAGATTTTTTTAAAACAATTAAGCCTATATAAAGTGTTAAAAACAAAAAAAATGCTAAAAAATATATAAATGGGTGAGTTGCGGGTGACGGGTCGGGTCGGGTGATGCGGGTGAAAAACGGGTGACAGGTCGGGTGGAGCATCACCCGACCCGAACCCGACCCGTTGCCATCCCTAGTTGGGGCTCGACGCTGATGAGTTGCCTGATTTTATGGTCACTCTCCCGTCGAAAGAGCGAGTTAAGTGTACGAAATACTACCGAGCTGCCACTATTCAAATTAAAGGCAAGGCGTTTCCCATTTCCTTCATCGAGTTCAGTGGTTTGGGATTCGACCTAATTGTTGGGATGAATTGATATGAGCGGCATAAGGGGCGAATCCTTTGCGCCGAGCATAGATTGCTGCTCAGGAGCCCATTTGGGGTTACCTTATCATACCGCCAGAGGCCGAGAGAGCCTTCGACCAAAGTAATCTCCGCCATGTCCATATACCGAGAGCTTAGAAAGGGGCACGAGGTATTCCTTTGCTATGTGCAAGACCTTCAGCGAGATCCAGAGTTCGACCCCGACATACCGGTAGTGTCGGAGTTCCCGGATGTGTTTCTGAAGGAACTTCCTGGCATGCCACCTCAGAGGACAGTTGAGTTTGAGATAGAGCTTGTACCGGGCATGGGTCCGATTGCTAGGGCGCCGTACCGTTTAGCACCGGCAGAGATGGCCGAATTGAAAGTGCAGTTGAAGGATCTACTTGACAAAGGGTTTATACGCCTGAGTGTATCACCCTGGGGAGCGCCGGTCCTCTCGTGAAGAAGAAGGACGGTAGTCTCCGCCTTTGTATTGATTACCGCGAGCTTAATGTGGTCACTGCAAAGAACAAATACCCATTGCCACGCATCGACGACCTGTTCAATCAGTTGAAGGGAGCTTCGGTCTTCTCCAAGATTGACCTTCGATCAGGGTATCACCAGATTGCCATCAGAGATTCTGACATTGAGAAGACAACATTCCGTACAAGATATGGCCACTTCGAGTTTACAGTGATGCCATTCAGATGTCGAATATGCCAGCTAAGTTTATGGATTTGATGAATCGGTTGTTCAGTGATCAGTTAGACACATCAGTGGTGGTCATCATTGACGACATTCTCATCTATTCGAAGTCGAGAGATGAGCATGAGAGCCATTTGAGGCGTGTACTTGAGACATTGCGTGAGAACCAGCTATACGCGAAGTTCTCCAAATGCGAGTTCTGGCTCGACCAGGTATCCTTCATTGGTCACGTGATCTCGAGCGCTGGTATCTCTGTTGATCCAGCTAAGATTAAAGCAGTCTGTTCATGGCCTAGACCTAAGAATGTTTCCGACATCCGGAGCTTTCTTGGTCTAGCCGGTTACTACCGGAGGTTTGTTAGAGATTTTTTGAAAGTTATGAAGCCCATGACGGCGCTAATGAAGAAAGATGCACCGTTTGTGTGGACAGACGAGTGCGAGATAGCCTTTAGAGCTTAAAAGATTCATTGACTTCAGCACTCATTCTCACACTTTCAGAGGGCACAGAGGGATTTGAAGTTTATTGCGATGCATCAGGCAAGGGCATGGGATGCGTACTCATGCAGCATGGCAAGGTAGTAGCGTACGCCTCCCACCAGCTGAAAAAGCATGAGAAGAATTACCCGACGCATGATCTAGAGTTAGGAGTCATTGTCTTCGCCTTGAAGATATGGTGACACTATCTCTATGGGGTAAGCATCACCATCTACTCCGACCACAAGAGTCTACAATACGTATTCACCCAGAAAGAATTGAATTTGAGACAGAGAAGGTGGATGGAGTTCTTATCAGATTACGACATCAACCTTCAGTACAAAGAGGGGAAGGCGAACGTTGTAGCCAATGCCCTGAGTCGCTGAGCACACTCACTCCATTCGCTGCTCGCTTCTTCCAGCTTGGTTGATGAGGTGTGAGAGGCCCAGTTGTGCGACCCCTGCATGAATGAGATCAAGCAGAAAATTTCAGAGGGCACATTTGAGATGTGGAAGTACGACTTCAAGCTTCATGAAGATGGTCTGATCCGACTGAATGGCAGATTATGCGTTCCCCGAATCAATGCTGAGCTGAGGGATCGCATTCTGCGAGAGTCACACTGTTCCACACTGCATGTCCATCCGGGAGCCTCTAAAATGTACAAAGACATGAAGAGGTACTTCTGGTGGTCAGGGATGAAGTCTGACGTGACTGAATATTCTTGAGGTGCCTCACATGCCAGAAGGTAAAATTCGAGCATCGTAGACCGGGAGGAATGGTACAGTCTATACCTATTCCATAGTGGAAATTCCTTGACATCTCTATGGATTTTGTTGTTGGACTCCCACCTGCTAAGGGAGGACTCAACATGATTTGGGTCATTGTCGATCGCCTCACCAAGGTTGCCCTATTCATACCGATGAGGGACACCTGGAAGGTGGTGAAGCTCGCTAAGCTATTTGACCGGAGATTATCCGACACCACGGAGTCCCGAAGACCATTGTATCTGACCACGACACCAGATTTCTTTCGAGATACTGGAGAGACACGGGAAGCGTTGGGCACCAAGTTGAAGCTTAGCACCGCTTCCATCCACAGACCAACGGTCAGATAGAAAGGACCATCCAGACACTTGAGGACATGCTTTGGGCATGTGCCTTAGACTTCCAGGGGAGCTGGATTGATAAGCTACATCTCATCGAGTTTTCTTACAATAATAGCTATCACGCTTCGATTAAGATGTCACCTTTCCAAGCTTTATACGGCAGACCTTGCCGTACCCCATTGTGTTGGGATGAGTCGAGCGAAGCGGTCATTATAGGAGCGGAATACCTAGAGCAAGTGCAAGCTGAAGTTCAGCAGATTCGAGCGAATATGAAGGCAGCCTAGGATAGACAGAAATCTTATGCTGATGTGAGATGACGCGACCTTGAGTTCGTCGTGGGTGACCAAGTGTTCTTGCGCATTTCTCCTATGAAGGGTGTCTTTCGATTTGGCCAGAAGGGCAAGCTGAGCCCAAAGTTTGTGGGCCGTATGAGATTACTGAGAGAGTTGGATCCGTGGCATACCAATTAGCGTTACCTGAGGAGTTGGGACGTGTTCACGATGTGTTTCACGTTTCTCAACTCAAGAAATATATATTTGATCCTTCTCATGTGTTAGCCCGAACACTTATCCCTAGAGCCGACGATGAGATATGTCGAGACTCCACTGCGAATCCTTGATACGAAGACTAGAGACACTCGCAACAAATCAGTGCGAATGGTCAAAGTCTTGTGGGCAAACCACGATGTCGAGGAAGCGACTTGGGAACTTGAGGACGCCATGAAGGTGAAGTACCCACAGTTGTTTGTAGACTAGAGTGTCTAGCATTTAGAGGGTACGGGTCGTACCCCTTTTAAGGGGGGTAGGACCGTTTGTTTTGGCATTGCTTCGGGGTAAGCATTGCATTGTATGTAAGTTGTATTACATTTTGTTGGACCTATTGGATGTTGATTGTAATTGTGGAAGTGAATTGTGTTGAAATGAATGGAATTGTGATATCTTTTGGGATTAAATTGAGATTGGTGCTTGAATTGTATTGAATTGGATTGAGATGGTATGGTTAAGCTGTGTTGAGAAGGTACTTGTGATTGAGGTGAATACCTTTGCGCAACAGAATTCTAATTCTGTAAGATGTTGTGTGTATGATCTTTGACAATTGAGAGTCAATTGAACAAAGAAAACTAATTCACCAACTTGAACAACTTTGTGGACAAAATTCCTTAAGGGGGTAGATTGAAATACCCCAAAATTAAAACAGTCATTAATTAGGCTAATTAAGATTTTAGAAGCTTAATTACACCTAAATAATCATGAGGGAACAAATCCCGAAGAAAACGGATCCTTAAAACGGATTAAAAACACAAATAAACCTTAAATCGCGTTTTATGAGAAAACCGGGAAAAACGCAACTTTGAGCGGGTTAATAGACCCGTAATATTTTGGTCAACCAAATAGTCATTAGTACATTATAATGAAGGTCTAGAACCAATAAAATTAATTAAACGAGAAAATTCCGGAAAATGGGTCCCGGGAGTGAATAGTGCAAAAAAATAAAAGTTGTGGGGTAAAAGCATAAATAAGCTAAACTAGTGTGTCCACTTTGCAAATAAAAATTAAAACACACTTGTGTGTGTGTGTGGTACCGTCCAGCATACTCTCCCCCCCTCTCTTTTTATTTCTTCCTAATTTGCCAAAGGACAAAAAAATAAAAGAGGAAAGTACTAAAAGTAAAAGAAGCCTCTCTCTCCTAAAAACCCCCTCTCTCACGTTTCTATGGCTTCATCTTCCTTTGTTCAACCATGGCGATTTTCACCCCTTCTCTCTCGCTCCTCTCTCTTCTTCTCCACCAGTCCAACCAGCTCAAACTCCACATGAGGGTCCAAACAACTCAAATTCAACAAAAATTACACCACTACACTCCTCTCTTCTTGAGCTTTCTTTTCCACCCTTTAAAAACTGAAAATCTCACAACTCTTCACCATGGATGTAGCACATTTTGGAGCTTGAAGACCTCCATTGCAATCCCCTTCATCTCCTCTTGGTTCTAAGGTAAAAATAGTCTTCAAAGTTCAATTTTTTCCAGCTCTTTAAGGCAAAACAAAAATATGAAATTAGCCTTGTTCCTCTCTCTCTTCTAGCCGGTTTTGGTGTCCCATTTTGGAGCTGGAAACCTCCTTCCTTTGCTGTCCAAAAGTCTCTTTAAGCGCTTAAGGTAATATCCTCTTGTAAACCCTAAATTGCATTAAGTGTAAGATTAGTTAAGGAATGATTTTTATAAGTGGTATGGTATGGGGTGATTGGCTGTAGCTTGCCGATTTTGGTGAGGTGAGAACAAGAGTAAGAATTCAAGAAACAAAGAAGAAGGAAGAAGGGGAGAGAAGGAAGGAAAGAGGAAGCTAGAAATTCAAGGTAAATGTGCTTGCCTTGAACTAATTTTGAGTAACTAAGTGTAACAGATTTAGTGTCTAAAATGAGAAATTGGAAGTGTTTGAATGATGGTTAGAGTTGTGGTACAATGAGGAAGAGTTTTAGGCTGTTTTAAAATGGTTTGGATAATGTTTAAGAACTTGGAAATCAAAGAAAAACAGTGGGTGTGTGCAGGAAAATATTTGTGCATTTATTGAACTTATGTGCCGTTAGAATCCCTTGAGGGATTTGGTTAGCTTTTGATGATAGGAACTGAAAAATTGTGTTGTGGGAATGTGCAGAAATGTAGGGAAACTATGGCGAATTTTCTGTAGCAAGGTAGAGAACTTAGTTGTTAAAATTGGATAAAAATAGTTTATGAAGATTAGTTGTGTTCTAGGTGAAACTTGGGTAGTTAATGACTTATGAAATTAATTTAAGAAGGAGTGTATATGTGGGTAGGTTGTAGAAGAGTAATAATGTAAATGGTAAAGGCAGGAAGACACTAGGAGTGAACCATTGGGTTAGGGAACAAACAAGAAACAAAAACTGCACTTAGTGCTCTAGGAAATTTAAGTGAAATTGTGTAATTAACTAGATTTAATTAGGTGACTTAGAAAATGATTTAGGTTGGGTTAGAGTGTTAAAATGATGCTAAAACATGTTTAGATACTTAGGAGAAGATTAGGGAAGAAATGGGTGAAAGATTAAGCTTAAAACCAAAACTGATTTTTAAAATCTGTTAAGAACTTACAGTGGTCCGGGACTTGGCTCCATGACAAGGACCTGGACCACCCACTGAAAATAGGCAGAGAGTTATACCAAGCATTGGTCCGGGACTTAGCTTAAGGCTAAAGACCGGACAACCCCATAAAACAGGTCGAGAGTATTGTCTTATAGTGGTCCGCGACTTGGTTCCACGACAAGGACCCGGACCACCCATTAATTCTGTTCGAGAGTTTCAACTGCAACTGGTCCGGACTTAGGTCCCTGTTAAAGTCCCGGACCATATACAAAATTCACCCGAGAGTTTGATTCAAGCCTGGTCCGGGACTTAAGTCCCTTACCAAGTCCCGAACCAACCTAAAAGTGACTTTAAACTTATAAAACTTGCATTATAAGATGGGGATTAGTTAGGTAATGGATTTATAAGATGATTAGGACTAGACTAATGATGTTTAAAGGTGATTAAGGGCTTAAACAAGTTTAAGAAACAATGTAAGTTAAATAACCTAAGTGTGGAAGTTAAAATACCTTGACTTAGGTAATATAAGTTGGTAACCGTAAAAGATGAAGTAAACTAGGTTAATTGTAGATCAATAACCGTATGACTTCGTGATATGCTATAGGACCCGAATAGTCAAACCGAAGGGAACCGAAAGTCCGAGATCGACGGTGCACGGTATGATTTCTTCATGCCCTGTATCCTAACGGGGTTACCCCGACTTGTTTGTTGAGTGTTTATTTGTCACCACCTAAACAAGATAAAAGCATGTAATTGGTTTACCGCACTTTCATATAAATATTGTTATTGCTATGACTTGGTTGGTTGGTGATTGTGCTTGAAGCTATGTTGGCTTGTGAAGTGCTTGGTTGATTATTGTGAAAGCTTGACTGATTGTTGTGGCTTCTCACTAACTCCCTAACCATCTAACATTCTAACTTTGAGTATTGGAATTGGGAGAATTTGAGGAGTCCGATATAGTTTCGGCCACGCGTAAGGATGAGGTAACAAGAGAGATTGTTAACCGATTCCTGGCTATAATCTTTTCCATGGTCTAAACCCCTTAAATGGGTAGCAACCTGGTTAAGTGGGCCACCTTGAAGCCCGGTGGTGGGATAGCCTTATCCCTGCCCGGAGGCCATACCGGCTTAACTTTGAGATTTGATAAGAGAAGGAAAATTTGATGGGGAGAGACTTGGATTTGTTGAATTGTGGAACTTGAGTATTGAGATAATGACATCCGACTCACCTGGATGGTAATTGGGCTAACCCCCTTTGTAAAGCTTGTTGAGGTTGGACTTGGATTATTGATTGTGAGACTTGTGCTATGATTATGTGCCTTGATTGCTTGATGTCATGCATGCCTATGTTTTCAATTATATAACATGTTGTAATTATAAAATGAACCGCATGTTGGCAACCAAATAGTTAGTGTACCCCCACTAGTACGTGGGGTATGCGGAAGTCATATGCAGCTTTTGCTGAGCTCCTAGGGGCATTGTTTTTAATTGCAGGGACTCGAGACTATTGACAGGTCAGGATGACCGGGATGCACTTTGGTAGATTGATTATTTAGCTTGGTGTACCGAGCAGTACATGGTTAGGAATTGCAGCCGGTGTACCATGTGGTACACCTTTTTGGATTTTGAAAGTTGTAAACATTTATGATACAGTTAGATGTAAACCGTTATTATTTTGTAGACTTGGAAGGTTGTAATTTGTGAGCTAAACTATTAGACTCGGTAATCACTTTGGATATTGTTTTGGTGAGCAAGGATGTATGTACTGTTGTGATTTGCTTAAGGATTGTTGGAGGTTATTATTGTTAACTCGGTATTTCTTGCTATCAGACCGCACTGTTTGTCTGGTTAAGGCCTAGTTAGTCGTATGGACGGCTAACGGCGTGTATCACCCGCAACTTAGTTGATTGTTTCGCTGCGATTAGAGTAGAGACCGGACTAATTAGGCGATAATTAGGAGATTAGCGGTAGGGGTGTTACAGGTAATGAAGCTGACCTGGATGTAAAGCGTGAGAGTTGGGTTGGGAATTGACATAGATTTCACTTCAATTCATTTAAATTATTTAGATGGTTATAGCTTTGTATTTAAGGTTTGAAATTTAGTTTGAGATGTAATTACTTTTTAACTTCATTTATGTTCCGGTTAAGGTTGAAGTTTTGTATTTAGCCTTAGCACTCACTAGGTTGGTGAGTGTGGCGGTAACACCCCATTAGGTTTTTGTCTTCCGCTGCTAAGTAGATGATAGGAAAAAAATTGACGTTAATTTAACTTCGACCTTAATAATATAGTTTTGGGGTGTTACAAAGTGGTATCAGAGCAATCTACTCTAAAATTGAGCTAATAGAAGTGTCTAAATTGGAATTAGGATTAAAATGGAAGGGGTTAAGAGTATGAGTTGTGAGGACGTTTTTTGTTGTATTTTTGTATGAATTTTATACTAACTTGTAGGAGGTGAAATGTGATAACATTAGTCTTTTGGTTGCTTTGAGATTGTAAATTTGTGTTATGTTCTTGAGTTGGACTAGGTTGTCCATTGATTGGATGTAACTGTTTCTCTGTGTTTGATGTTTTTTTGGATGTGTATATTACATTTATTGCTTAACTGAGATTTGTTGGATCCCTTATGATGGATACTTACATTAAGATGATAGATTGGTGTCCAGGCAGACTGGAAATTATTTGGAGGTATGTGATAGTGGCATTTACGATCAGTTCTTATTGTTGGTTGTTAGATGGTTAACTGTGTCTTGTTTATAATAGTACCGGTTATACTATTTATTTGAGCCATTGGTGATCAATGAGTAATTGTGGTTTTGTACTTTCATTTGGGAGGTAATTATTTGATGTATAAAGAAGAAAAAAATGAAAACGATGATTTGCAAGAGAATTGTTCAGGATCACATGGTTGGTGTTATGTTTGTGGATAAAAAAAAGATATAACTTTGCCTAGAGGAGTATGTGTAATATATTTGTGATTTTAAGGATGGTTGTGTTTCATTAGGATCTTAAAATTATAGTTGGGAGCTTAGATACAAATCTTGTATATGTTGGTAAAGTGACCATTTGTTTAGGTTTTATGACCAATGACCTCGTATTGAAAAGTAGATGAACTGATAGATTGTGACCCTCGGGTTGACTGTTTTCTTTATATGAATTCTATATGAATCTTGGCGGTAGAGTGTAAAACTTTTGGGAATAAAAGTTGAGAGGTATGGATTCGGACAATGAGATATATATATGACTTTGTCAGTGAAGATTGGATAATAGAGACATACTGATTTCATGGTTGTTATGGAGATTTTGTCTTGTATGTGATTGTCGAAGAATGTGGATTTAGTTAAATGTTTAGGATGTATAAGAAATCTAATGGATTGGTTATGAGTCTGAAATACATAGAGAAGTTCACATTTAAACATTGGAAATAGACATCTTGGAATGAAGAATATAGTTTTGGGGTATGATATGAAATATAATGGGAGGTTATGAGACTATACATTGATTATGGAAGCAATTGTTAATGAGCAGGTGGGTATACAATTAAGTTATGAGGTCGTACCTTATTCTTTTAAGGGGTAGACTGCGACAATCTAAAAAATTAGAAAATAAGCGAATTAGTTAGGAGTTGGTCTTGAAATTGATTTTCATTTAAAGAAGGTTGAGAGAAGTGTTTGGAATGAGGTAGATCATTTGGTGACATTATAAGTAGTTAAGAGATGAGTTAGAAATTGGTCTTAAAGAAATTCGTTTGAGCAAGGACTAGCATTAGAACTTTGAGTTAAATATTCGTCGTTACAGTTAGTGGAGTGTTCTTATATTACATCCAGCTTCGGGGACGAAGCTTTTTTTTAAGGGGGTGATAATGAAATACCCAGTAAAATATAAACATGTATTACTATTTGTATATGTTGTAAATGTTAATGTACCTTCCTCTTTAGTTGTTAACTCAATATTTATAGTTAATGTCTTGCAGTGTTATTGTTTATAATTAGTGTTTTATTTGTTTGGTTTTAACAATTTTGATGTGGAGCTAATCAAACATATTTTGTCATAGTAGCCATTTTATCACTATACAGACTTTTGAAAGATTCATTATATATTTGATAGAAACAAGAGTGTGTATATTTGTGTTTCTGGAAAAAGAAAATGTCCTTTTAAAATACTGATTCATGGTCCATTACCTTGTTTTAATACCGCGGATTTGCTTTATTATTCCGCTACAATCGTATGATAAATTGGTCCTATTGTCGGACATAAGGCTTTCGTTCCTTCTCTCCGTTTGCGGTATTATTTCTTTAAGTCTTTATATGTTATATTTTGGTAGAAACTTTAGTATTGCAAAGTGAAACAAAAACCCCTATAATTTAATATATCATTATTTTGCAATATATATAGTTATTAATTACTACTTACATTGGTATATCAGTATTATTTTAGTGGACTCTAATTGTTAAACTAAATACATTATTAATAACTGTATATAGTATAAACCAAGGTGGTTTTGTTATTATTATTAATATTATTTTATTATTATTATTATTATTATTTTTTATTATTTTAGAATATATATTTATCTGGATTAATAATGATTGCTTTTATAATTGTAGCATAATATCTGTTATATTTTCTGATGGTATTAATATTGCTTGCTTTAATGTTAACTAAATACATTATTAATAACTGAATATAGTATAAACAAGTGGTTTGTTTTATTATATTATTATTATTATTATTATTATTATTATTATTATTATTATTATTATTTTAGAATATATATTTATTTGAATTTAATAATGATTGCTCTTATAATTGTAGCATAATATCTGTTATATTTTTCTGATGGTATTAATATATTGGCTGTTAAAAACCCGAGAGCATCAGAAATTCTAGAAACATTTTAAAATTACAGTAATCTATTTTATATTTATGGAAACGCCAAAAAATATCCTTCAACGTTTTAATTTTAATAAATATGTATTTACTTTCAAATACTTATTCCTTGTAAGTTTATAAATACAAACCCTAACGTATTAAGTGAGTTGCCGCCGCATCTGCATTGCTCAGATTTTATCTCCCTTCCCACACTATTTCTCCTCTGTCAACGAGGCACACACATGTTGTCTCGCCGCCTTCTTCATCTGAGGAGAAAAGATAGAACACAATCTAAACCTCACTACTACAACACCAAGATTAAACACACCCACGTCATCGTGTTCTTCTAAATCTTCTCGCCATCCAGGGAATATTACATCACCCTGTCTTCTATATACTCTCCTTGATCCTATCTTCCAGAGGCACAGTGGCATATCTCTGCCACCATTTCTATTTCTTTCCAGCATTCCAAAAAGAGACATTAAGTTTGTGCATCTCTCGTATCTTCGAGATAATTAATGATGGAGAAATACTACTGGCGCGATCGACAAAGT
Organism: Limonium bicolor; assembly: GCA_023374045.1. Classification (NCBI taxonomy): domain Eukaryota; kingdom Viridiplantae; phylum Streptophyta; class Magnoliopsida; order Caryophyllales; family Plumbaginaceae; genus Limonium; species Limonium bicolor. Next base: position 66,745,704 of record CM041779.1, on the reverse strand, counting down.
AAGTAACTCTGTCTATTGTTTTTCTTTACCAATCAATTATTAACTAATCATTTCCCCACCATGATGACGATTAATTAGTGGTGCATGTTATATACAAATGGAAAATATGGTTTCGTGAGGGGTAATACTGTTTTGACATATTAGTATTAATTGTCCTAGTAAGTAAATATGACTAGTAGTTAATGTTTATTATTATTATTTGAGTTTGAACTCCGACTAACTTCATCAGATTTGTTTATTAAGTGTATACTCTTAGATACGTTGGAGTGATGTTTTTAATGATTAATACAATAACAAGTGATTATGATGAGGTGGGTTAGCGTGTGTGCTTAGATTTTACGTATGTATTGTGTGTTAATGATTTATGTTACTATATTAGGTCATAATTAGAGTACGAAGTGTATATATATAGTGGTAGCTTTTTATAATTTTGAGTAATTCAATCTTGGTTAATTAGTTTATTGTAAAGATTAAATTTTCTAAAATTTGACATAGTGTTCCAAGGTTCCTAGTTTAACAAATGTGGGAGTTATACGTGTTGAAGATCTAGAATTAACAATTGTAAAAATGAGAGTTGGTGTAGTAATTTGACGTAATGATCGTTTAGGCTAGCGATACAAATTTTAAAGGCAATAGGAGATATTTACTATGGTTCCGAGCTTCCGGTAATTAAAACAAGTATAGAGTAAATGTAATTGCTATTCTGTTAGCAACATGATTATTATAGCGGTTGGTGGTGACATGATTATTTGTATTTATTAGATGTTGAGATATCTTGGGGTATCACTACGTGACTAGATTGGAAGGATCTTGTCTACTGTCGTTTCTAGCGATTGATTGCGGTGGATTGTTGTGAATGTCTACTTAAGCGTGAATTCCAGGTAAACCTTGTGTTCACCTATTTTACTTTGTGATTGTGTGTGGTATTTTGACATTGGTTATGTTGGTTGTGATTGTAAGATTATGCTTATACGATATTGATGGTATGGAATATTTGGAATGGTTTGAGAACTTTTATATTACATATATGGCTATTATATTCTGGATTTGATGGAAGGTTGATATTGGAATTGGAAAATGGCCTTTGGCTAATTTATATATCTTGGCGTTGTTGAGTCTCAGACCGCAGCTAAGCTCTATGATCTACTCCATTAGTCGGAAAACTTTTGGGGGGTATGCACACTTAAGGACTTACAGTGAGGGTGAACTAGATCGGTCCCAACTCTATTGTGGTACCAATTATTAGAATTTGTGAATTGTGGAACTTTGGTGACTCCCGTCATTCCAGAATTGGTTGTGATATTGCTGATTGGTGATCGAGATTGTTGTAATGTTATTGTTTGATTACTTATGTGGCTATTGATGTCTACTATACTCAAATGGGTTTTCAAAATGTATTTGACAAGGTGTTGCAGGGTTTACTCAGTTTCTCTGATTTGCGCGGTCCTTTCTTGTGTGTTGTTATGTTTTCTGACGTAGGTAATGAAGCTGACCTGGATGTAAAGCGTGAGAGTTGGGTTTGGGAATTGACATGGACTTCACTTCAATTCATTTAAATTATTTAGATGGTTATAGTTTTGCATTGAAGGTTTGAAATTTAGTTTGAGATGTAATTACTTTTTATCTTCATTTATGTTTCGTTTAAGGTTGAAGTTTTGTATTTAGCCTTAGCACTCACTAGGTTGGTGAGTGTGGCGGTAACACCCCATTAGGTTTTTATCTTCTGCTGCTAAGTAGATGATAGGAAAAAAAAATTGACGTTAATTTAACTTCGACCTTAATAATATACCGGCTAGTTTTGGGGGTGTTACACCCTGCACCTCTCATCATTCTCTTCTCTTCTTGTTTCAGCGTAGATAAATCAATGGAATTGTTGCATTCACATATGCTGAACATGGGGCAGAAAACCGATATCCTCAACCTATCTTCTTCTGTGCAATTAAAAGAATAGAATTTTTTTATTTTTGTTGTTGCATTTGGAACAAATTTCACGGTGGCCTTCATTCTTTCACTCACGATAATTTTACAACCTCGTACAATTAACGTAGATGCTATGCACGTCAATAGAACTGTTGCATATCACATATGCTCTGCACTTCTCATCATTCTCTCTCTTGTTTCAAAGCAAAATAACCACACATTGCACTTTAAATACCTTAACCATTTCGTAAAAACACCATTGAAAAATGATAATTATTAACATTACAAGTTGATGAAATACTAAATGTGTATAAACAAAGTACCAGGTTACAGTCAGTTAAATACCAGTGCAAGCTCTACGACCGCACATAAAATTGATACCAGACACATCATTGGTTAAGAAAAAAATGATTTCACTAGCCCATCAGATGTAATACCTCTTACCCAAAACAAAATACCCACACATTGCACTTTAAATACCTTAACGTATACTAGATTCACTATCAATTGTGAACCAAAAAAAGTTAAATAATCAGAATTTTACCTCTCTTATTTTAAGCAAAATACCTACACATTGTACTTTAAATACCTTAACCGTTTTATAAAAACACCATTGGAAAATGATAATTATTAGCATTACAAGTTGATGAAATACCAAATATGTATAAAAAAAGGTACCAGGTTACACTCATTTAAATACCAGTACAAGCTCTACGACCTCACATAAAATTGATACCAAACACATCATCGGTTAAGAAAAAAAATTGAATTCACTAGCCATCAATGTAATACCTCTTACCCAAAACAAAATAACTACACATTGCACTTTAAATACCTTAACCTGTTTTTAAAAACACCATTGATAAATGATCATTATTAGCAACATAAGTTGATGATATACCAAATGTGTATGAACAAACTACCATGTTACCGTTATTATAACACTAGTGCAAAATCTACAAAGTACCATAAATAAAAAAGAATTTATAAAAAGATAGTTCAATTTTTTTAAAATGATAAAAAAAAGTTCAATTTTTTAAAAAATATGGTGCAAATCGTATTAGTATAGCATTCATTAGATTTAATTTTATAATTTATTTTAAAAATTATATTCTCTTACAATCTTTAAATTATTGCTAACATAAAAATTGTAGGGGAAAAGGATGTACAAATTAAATAATAATAAAATAATCTTACAGCTCTACTACGGGTAGCAAATCTCCCAATCGGAATATAGTGTGAGTAGATTACGACCAAGAGTATCGAACCCAAGGGACTTAATTGAAAATCAGTCCTAATCCTCGGTAATAGCCTATTCTAGAGCAAGAGGGAAATGTAAATATCAATTCTACACTAAAATAAACCATTTATAAATCCTAACTAATGATATTTACAATGAAATATCTTTGACTCAGGATGATAATCAACATAAGAACAAGTATGATCACAAAAACCAAGTTGACAAGTTTCGAATTAACCAACTTTTGAATGTGCCGGATAGTTTGCCAGACAAAGGATGCACGGCACATTCAAGAACTTGAATGTGCCGGACATCAGACACCCGGCATATCACCCGGCATGTTCAAAATGTCAAGATCACTCTCAAACCATTATCGAATCCAGCAAATCTCTTGCTAAAAACGAACAAGAAGGAGGAGAATTGTAACACCCCTAATCCTAACCTGTTAAAAACGTCGCAAGTCGTAGCAAAATAAATAACGTCGCAGCGGAAAATAAAAACTATCTAACCCTTGTGTTACACGCCGTTACTCACCCTTGTGAGTAACAAGGCATCCTTACTCCATCCAACAACCTTAACTCCTCACGCTGTGATGAACAGACTAATTATTACAGACCAAATCCAAACTAGATAAGCAACTAACTGAATACAACAAACTCCCAAAACACAGTACAAAATGAAATTACAAGTGTTTATTAAACACAACAGCTACCCTGTTCCCGCACTCCGGCTTGTGTCTTCAATCAATAACCTGAAATGTTTTGCCAATTGAAGGGCTCAGCTATCGAAATGCTGGTATGCTAAATGTAGTCCTAAGTCATCTAGATTCCTTAAGTCATTTTAGCCATCTTGATATTAGATTCATTACATAATATACCGGTTTACAAATATAACAGTGATAACTGTAAGCATAAAACAATCACATAACAGTCCACCTGCAATCATCAGTCCATAGTAGTAAACAACAACCAATAATCAAACACCAATAACCATAACAACAATCAAACAAGATACGCGTATTAAACTGTACTTGTTAGCTGGCCACCTGGCCCTCATCCTTTAAACTAATCACTTAACCTTTTCCAATTAAATTCCACCTCAGGCGTCATGTTAAGACAACCCTTAATAACTTAATAATGGACTGTAGTCCCCTAGGTTCCAATGGAACCGTTACCAGTTGACCTTATGGCCCTGGATAATTGACCGATACGGTCGAACCTGTGCACCAATGGCAGTGCCCTCCGCCATCGTCGAATGTGGACAATGGATTCCCTTGAGTGACTCCCCATTGAAGTCTCTCGTAGTGATCACGATGTGCAACCAGAAAGTCGAAACAGTCTGGATTCCTCTCTTTATAAGTTAGCCCTTTTGTCAATGATACAATATCCAATCCTTGAGTTAAGACTATAACAGTTGACCATCAGTTAGGTTCAATAATACCTAAAGGTCAGTTAGTCTTGTTCTAGTTTAGATGTATAAACTTTCAGTCATACGACGTTCACGTAAAATAAACGCAACAGTGTTGAGCAATACAGTATGCAAAACAATATACATAAATCACAGATATCGCTCTTAACAATTAAGCACACACGTCTGGACCTTAGGAAAATCCTTAGGACATTCAGACCACACAATTAACATACCGTTCACCATAGTAACAACTAGCTTCACAATTCACGCTCTAGTAATTCTTTCTTGTACGTTGTTATTTAAACATGCAATAACGGGTAATATTAATATGACTATCCACTAAATATTACATACGTACTGTCACTGTAGAGTTTATACTCGTTGTATACTAACTCCGTATGTTATTTATTTTCCTCTGTTATTTTAACAGTGACTCTAGGTAATTCAATAGTTCGTTATTTTATGTGATATCCACATGTGATAATGAATTTCTACCTTGTAGCATATTTCTATTTCCTTAATCATATACCCATAATTATTTCCACTTAGTCTTTATAATATACAATTTGGTTATTTTTATTATAACCACCTTTATTTTATAAACTTTATATTATATTCCATATTATAGCATATTACATAGTTTTAATTCCTTTCTTTATTAAATTACAAAACCATCCTTATTAATTCGGTATTTATATTTTATACCCAACAACCTTTATAAATTACCAAATAACCATATAACTTTATAATTTACTATTTAACCACTTAATATTTCGGTAATTACAAATGAAGTATTCTAATTTTTATAAATTACCAAATTGTCACATTAACTTTCGGTAATTATAAATTAAGCATATTAACTTTCGAAAATTACCATATAACCACATCTATATTTCGGTTTCAACATATATTTTCTATAATTACATTTTAACTCCAAAAACTTTATATAAGTTACATATTAACTTATAAACCATAGTTTTAATATTAAATTTTTCTTAAATACCGAACAGACCGTTATACTTTTACAAATTATGAATTCGCCCCATGTCTAATCGTTTATATATATTTTCATAAATTACATATTCACCCCAAACTTTTATAAACTTAATATTGTATGTCATAAATCATTTTAACCCAAAGTTTTTGGTCAACACTTTGACCAAGACTTAATTTCATAAGTAATACTTTAATATACCCATAAATTCATATGTCCTCTCGGTTATATTCCCAAACTTTCCAATAATTACAAAATAGCCCCAAAACTTTATAAAATGTTATTTTAACACTTAAACACTTATTTAAATTCATCAAAATTCATAATATTAATTCCTACCTTATATTATAACATAAATATACCAAACAACTCCTTAAACTCTCGGTTTTTATTATTTGTACACTAAACTTTTCAAAATTTATATTTTAGCCACATAACTTTATAAACTAGCCATATAAATACTTGTAGCTATTTTTAATACTCCCAAAATTTATAATATAAGTTAATACACTATTCAAAAATCACCAAATAGCATATCTTGTTCTCAGCTTTAATAAAATTTTACCATATAGTTTTAAAACTTGATTTAAACTTTATAATATATACATATATATGTTTATAAGCCATATAACACTTCTAAAAATTATGCTAATGGCTTATAATGATTATAAACTCAAAATAGAACATTTTATCCCTAGACCATTCGGTTTAATTATATGTGTAACATAATTAATTTTTGTGACACAAATATATACCTTAAGGTAATAATCTTACCTTATATGTTATAAATTATTTTTCTTGATATTATAACGCAATATTTTCGGCCTTAATTTATTTAGAGATTATACATAACTTTTATACCAAAGTTTGAAGCCTAAATCAAACTTAAACTTAATAAACTTTAATTATAGAAACTTACTCCTTAAATCAAGACAATTCTTGTACTTGATTTCTCCTTGTATTCCAAGCTCTAAAGTGCTATTTTGATGAAGAGAATTCGGCCTCCTTGTACATATTTAGGAGACCCAGTTGTTAGATTTTTAACAAGGATTTATAAATAAGATTTGGAGTAGTTTTACAAGAGTTTACCTTAGGAATTTTTCAAGGAATTTTTGGTAGACCTTGAGATGGTTGTAGATCTAAGTTTCCTTCATGAAATAATGAAGAGAATATAGGTTTAGAAGTTCATAAATTTTCGGTAATAACCTTAGGTATTTTGCTAGGATTTTCAACATGAAAATATACCTTAACTTGATCTTGTTGTTCCTTGTGTTGTTGTTGAATCTAGGAACCTCCTAGGAACACTTATGCTTGGCGAATTCTTGTAGGTTTGCTAGGATGATTCTTGCTTCAAGACTTAGGAGAATTAACTAGGAAAATTACATTAAAATGGTGTTAGAAGTTAGAACACCATTAATGGAGCTTTGAAGCTCTAAGGAACTAACTTAGCAAAGGAAGAAGAAAAGAGAGGATAGAATGACTTACACAATCGGCTGGGTGTGGACAAATGAGAGCTAGCTCACATAAGGTTTAAGGAAGGAATGAAAGGAATCAAATTGGAAATAATTGGCATGTCACATGGCATTATTTTATGACATGTTTTTGATTATTTTGATTTCAAAATTGACTACAAAAGTCTCTCATTTGGACTAGGCTTACGGCTGGATGTCAAAGAAATAATGGAGGCTTAGTTTGACAATTTGAAAGAAGAAGACAGGACAAGGTAGGTATATATCTTATTTTGATTTTTCTAAGGCAATTAACATGCTAATCTTTCCTCCTTTTCCTTATGATTCTCGGTTGCATGGGATGTGGATGCCAACTGATTTTTGTTTGATTTGAGACAAGAGAACATGCTAGCTAGGTTAGTGTATTATTTGATTGATTATAGAGCAAACAAATCCTCTTTCTCATTACATGAAATCGGTAATATATATGTAGGTAGGCAATTTGATTTTGTCAATATTAGACATAGGCATGTGTATTGTTAGGTTTATGTTTTGTTGACTAATTAATGAGGCAATAAACCTCTCTTTTTCCCACATGAAATCGGCAGCCACAAGGTAGCACATGGGCTGTTTACTTGTTTATTCCTTTTGTCAAAAGCTAGATCTAGTTACCATATTTAATGTCATTACTTTTCAAATACTAGTCTTCTTTGTTGTTTCCTTGCAGGCATACGGTAATGGGTACTCCATTTGACTGAATTATTTGATATATAACACATGGTACATGCTAAGATGAGTCACCATGTCTACTAGACAATTTAAAGGCAAAAACCATACTAAAATCACCCTAAATGGCGCATACAATAGGGAGTAATTGGGACTGATTTTTAATTTGCTTCCTGTCACACTATATTGTATTAAGACCATATTATAACATGTAATAGGTTCCAGCATTTATTTGGTACATTTATACTAAGGTAAAAGATGAAAGTTCTAAGGTAAAAATGTTGATTTTAGGTACCTTTTTGATGATAAAATAGGCCCTGTTTATGCTATGAGTTTAGCACTGGAATTAATTTATTTAGATGGTCAATTTATCCCCTTTAATATTATCAACTCGTGGTTCCTCAAAAACTTCAAGGTAATTGCATAGAACGCGTTTTTATGACACCCGAGGGTGTTTTTTGTGCTTTAAGGATTTTTCTAGAAAATAATTAGTCGCTATGAGTTCAAAGTGTTTATTGAGATTGTTTAAAGTCAATAATAATATGTTAAGGTGTTACATTGAGTTATATGGGGTTACATCAGCTCATAACTCAAATTTCGGGCTACCGGGACACTTCCGGAGCAAAAAGGAGCGTTAAGAATTTCCCCCAAGCATTTTGCTAATTTTTGGAAAGGTAGCTCGATCATACTCTTTAGGATGGTGAATATTGATGATAGGAACTCTAATAATGAATTATATGGGAGTTCGTGCCACCTCGGCACTCCTCCTGGGCATTCCCGGGGATTTATGGGGCCCCCATCGGGAACTTCCAAGCACTTTGTGTTTAACTGAGAGTTTAGCTTGAGAAATTCATCTTAAATGTTCATTAAATGTTATTGTGCATTTAGAATGAAGTGTAAATCTTTACTTTATTTAATAAAGTATTTCCGGGACTTTCGGGCCTTTAGGGGCCCTTAAGGGAACTCCCGGCATATTGTATTTTTACTCAGTTCTAACTGAGGACTTGTGTTTTAAAGGTCATAAAATGATCCTTGATTAACTTCATATGAGTTTTATAGCTTATATAACTTGGTTAGCTTAAGGTCGGGCTTTAACGCTCGTTTCTGACCTTAAGGAGTTTAGGTGCGTTTTAACGCCCAAGTGTTTATATACTTTTCTTAGGGTTTAATAATCCCCTAAATAATATTTATTTATCATTATTTAATTATTTAAAGGTTAGGGGTATTTCAAGAATAGAATATGTTAATTCCAATCTTAGATCTTATTGCCCATCCATAGAACAACAAACTTTAGGACCACTAAGATCCCTCAACCACTTCTCTTAGAATTTTGAAGACAAAGAAGAACAAGTAGTGAACTTTTCCTCTCTACACTAGGAACCAAATCTTAGTTGAAACTCACAAACATTATTGATAACCATAAGTCTTACAAGGAAAATCATCCCTAACCTAAGAAGACAAGGAATTCCCACTCAACCATCTACACAAAATGCAAGAAGAAAACACAAGAGGAATAAGGAAATAGTCATAGCCTTAACCCAATGGAGATTCCTTCTCTTCGCGTGGACGATTGGGCAGAACTTCCTTGACACCAACACATGGAATGGAGGCGAAATCGGAGTGTCAGTGGGGTGGAAAGAATATGTTGAAGTGTGTTGGATTGAGTGTTCCCACGGCCTATTTATAATTCAAAAAGTTGTTGTGCTGGGATTCATGCCGGTCTATTTGATCCGGCACCACGTGTAAAATGTGGGTAACCGTTAACGGTCAAAACTACCAAGCGAAGCGTTGCATGTGCCAGACAGGGAATGTCCGGCACCGCACCCGGCATCAGTTGGATCGTCAACTGTAAATAACTGCCATTGTTTGGTCAACCGTGGCGACTTTTCACTTATACCAGACGGGATGTACCCGACACTATGCCTGGCAAAGCCTCTTTTCTGCTCCATGCTTGTGCGGTGCAGAATCAACTTGTCCCTATGTTCGACATATTTCGGTCTTTTGGTTAGAAATGTGTGCCTTGTATGAAAAACATATAAAAACATAAGCCTGGACAAATAATAAACTTTAATACATAATATCATAAATTCTAACTATTTAACCTTATTTAAACTAACAATCTTTATAATTATAGTGTATAAATATGATAAGTATGCGGCTTATCAAGACCATACACTTACCTTTTGCTCGTTCTCGTGCAAAACGAAATTAGAAAAGAATAACTGCTTGTGCACAAAACAGATAATTTTAAGAATGACAATTAGATAAGCATTTCCAACTACATAACTCTAATTCATAAGCATCACTTAAACATCCTTATCTATCAAAAAACATACTGATGGGTATAAAAAATAAAAGAAAGAATTTTCAAAACTGGTCAAAAACTTTTGGGCAATTTTTGCATAAGGGATTTGTAATCTCTCCTTTTACGGTTTCTAACATTCAGTCCTATTTTTCAAAGGTTTCTGAATGTGGCCAAGACTCTCATCAATGGCTTTCATGATTCAGCCCTATTTTGCAAGGGTTTCTGAATCAACCATGATTTTTTTATTAAGAACAGGGAATTTAGGAGAAAAATAAAAGAAAAACTCTCGTTTGTTCTTTAATTCTGAGGCATTTAATGCAACCTCAAGAAATATAATGCTTTTCCCTTAGAAGAAGATTTTTTTTTCTTTTTTTCTTTTCTTCTTCGTGTTTTTTTACATCATCCTAACTTAAGATATTCACCCAAAAGAATTGAACTATTTCGAAAAGAAAGGAAAAATATTACCTAAAAGTAAATCAAAGATAAAATAGGAGTAAGGTCATATACTCATGTTAATAAAAAGAATCAAGAAGTTAAAAACAGGAATCTAAAAGTCATTAGACAACTTACCTCTCTGAGAGAACAAGCATTTACTCTCCCCTAATCCCAATTGATCAAAGACATACAAAAAGCTTAGTAAAACATTGATAAAACTCTCAACTTATACATATTATTAATAAACATATACTGTTTTTAAATAATTTTTAAGGGGATCCCTGCCCTACACTTGGCAGGAACACTATCCCCATTGTTTAAAAAAAGAAGAAGTTGATTTTTTTATGAACTTAATAAAAACTTGAATGGACGGAAAGAAAATTAAAAGATTAAAGAAAGAGAGACTCCCCTGTGTGAAAAATAACAATGCATGAGGAGGGCCCCCTACCTTAGCCTTTTGGCTACTTGGCGGAATTATTAGAGATCTTGGATAAGATGGTGACCGAATTTGCATGCTCCCTTGGATTAGTTTGAGTTTGAGACGGGAGTTGACCTGGTTTTCTAGGTTATGCTAGAAGTTGTTGCAATTGCAACTGCAATGATTTGTGCTCCTTGATAATGGTCGAGATCTCATTGTGAGCATCTTGGGTCTTGTTTATCAGGGCTGACATCATATTGCGCAGGTCAGCCATTTCGGCCTCTGATGAAGATGCAGGTTGGGATGGTCGGTTTGAAGGGACCAGTGGCGGATCCAGAAATCTTGTTTAGGGGGGATAAAAAATTTTTGACACCCAAAAATTGTTTAGGGGGGTTAAAAAAATTTGACACTAATTTTCTTTAAAACTTTATATTATGTTGTATTTTTAAAAAAATTATAAGAGTAATTTGACAAATTTTCAAAATTTTCGGGGGGGGGGGGGGGGGGGGGGTGCCCCCGTAGGCCCCCCCCCCCCCCCCCCCCGTCCCCCCCTGGAAGGGATCCTCCGTAAGGATCTGCTAATGCCTCTGACCTCCCTGGTAGCCGGCTTGACTTTGGAAGTACTGAGAGGGTTGGTTCCCCTGCTGCCAAGGCTGCCTATAACCATGACTGTTGCTCACGTAGTTCACTTCCTCAAGCGATGTAAAATCTTGCACTTCAGGGCTCTGAGCATGTAGTCGTGCACTAACCACATTCGCCTGCGGAGAAAGATTATTCATTGCCATTTGCTCCACCACCTTCTGCAAAGCACTAACCTTCATTGACGTTTGAGCATTGCTCTCCAACCGCTGCTCATGACTTTGCATTAATTTGTCAAATTTTGTGTCTCCCTCGCCCACCTGATATAAGCCTGGGGTACCACCCCTGGATCCACCTGTGGCCCAACCCCCTGATCCACCTGTGGCCCCCCCCCCCCCCAGAATCTCGAATCTCTCGCAAAGAGATTCAATCCCACTAAGGAATTGATCTCCTGGCTTCTTCAGTATGTCAGCACCAAGGGACGATAATATCATCGTTTTGCATTGGTTGACTAATCCTTTGTAGAACAACTGAGATAGTTGTTCCTTGGTGAGGCCGTGATGAGGACATGTTCGGACCAACCCTTTGAATCTGTCCCAAGTTTCACAGATGTTCTTCGAGCCCGGTTGTCTGAAATTGTAAATCTTAGTGATCCTCTCCAGGGTGTGACTTGGTGGCAGGAACTTGTCATAGAACTTGGTTGCCATGTCCTCCCATGTGGAAATAGTACTGGGGGTCACTATGGTACCATTTGCTGGTGGCCCCTGTAAGATTATGGGGGAAGAGGGAAAGTCTAGCATATTGGAGGACATTATTTGAGGAAGTTAGGCTATTTGTGTGTTGCAGGAATTTTGTAATGTGGAGCAAGGCGTCGTCCGGATTAGACCATCGAACATGCCCAACTCTTTGACACATCGAATCTGATGATATGGCTTAAGTTTTTGCCATTCATCGTACTCGTTTTGTGCGAGGAGAGGGAGATCGATTGCTGGTTTTTGGCCTAGATTGGAAGGCCTGTTAATGTTGCGGATGGTTGGGTAGCCATTTGTGAAGGGGGTATAGGTTCGGTGGTTCTTCGCTGTTCAAAGAACTAAGAAAGGTCCTCTCTATCTCCGGATCGAGGTTGGATAAATCTTGAGGAAGACTATTTGACCGGAGGAGCATTCACCAAAGATAACTTCAGGAGGAGCAAAACAACATATTATAATATTTGATATAAATAGTAAAAAAGATAATTATGTAATTAATTTTATATAAATTAAAGTAGAAAAAGAACAAATTGGGTCATGCCGGGTATAATGCCAGGTGTCGTCTGTCCGGCATCGGACTTCTCCTGATGTGCCGGATTATTCTTACCCGGCATTAGGCACGACATACTCACTAATAAATGAACTAATTTATTCACGACGAAGAATAAACACTATGTGAGAATAAAGAATTAATTTGAATGTGTCGGGCATAGAGCCGGACGTGCAGCGCCCGGCATTGGACTTCCTCCAATAGTGCCGGATTCTCTTACCCGACGTCATGCCCGGCCTGTTCAAACTCGAAAGGAAAATAAATGAACAAGGAATAAAAGAGAAGGGAAAATAAAACAAAATGGTGCAGTAGTAAAGACTATTTACATATGACTCTCTAATATTTTGAAGAAAAAAAATAAAAATGTGAGTTGGAATTGAATGTGCCGGGTGAATCTTGTCCGTCATTGGACTTCCTCCGGAATGCCAAACATTTTGTATCCGGCAGTGTGCATGGCACATTCAACTCTGTAAAAACAATGGAGGAATTAAATCAAAGAATCAAAGCATAAAGAATAGGCGGTTTTACCGATTTTAGGACTTGGACTAATTCCAAGTCCCCGGCAACGGCACCATTTTGCTAACATAAAAATTGTAGGGGAAAAGGATGTACAAAATAAAATAAAATAATCCTCCTACAACTCTACTGCGGGTAGCAAAAATCCGGTCAGAATATAGTGTGAGTAGATTACGACCAAGAGTATCGAACCCAAGGGACTTAATAGAAAATCAGTCCTAATCCTCGGTAATAGCCTATTCTAGAGCAAGAGGAAAATGTAAATATCAATTCTACACTAAAATAAACCATTTATAAATCATAACTAATGGTATTTACAACAAAATATCTTTGACTCGGGATGATAATCAACATAAGAACAAGTATGATCACAAAAACCAAGTTGACAAGTTTTGAATTAACCAACTTTTGAATGTGCCGGATAGTTTGCCGGACAAAGGATGCACGACACATTCAAGAACTTGAATGTGCCGGACATCAGACACCCAGCATATCACCCGACATGTTTAAAATGTCCAGATCACTCTCAGACCATTATCGAATCCAGCAAATCTCTTGCTAAAAACGAACAAGAAGGAGGAGCATAGAATAGGTTAATTCCAATCTTAGATCTTATTGCCCACCCATAGAACAACAAACTTTAAGACCACTAAGATCCCTCAACCAATTATCTTAGAATTTTGAAGACAAAGAAGAACAAGTAGCGAACTTTTCCTCTCTACACTAGGAACCAAATCTTAGTTGAAACTCACAAACTTTATCGAAAACCATAAGAGTCTTACAAAGGAAAATCATCCCTAACCAAAGAAGACAAGAATTCTCACTCACCCATCTACACAAAATGCAAGAAGAAACACAAGAGGATAAGGAAATGGTCATATATAGCCTAACCCAATGAAGATTCCTTCTCTTCGCGTGGACGATTGGGCAAAACTTCCTTGGACACCACCACACATGGAATTAAGGCGAATCATAGTGTCAGTGGGTGGAAAATATGTTGAAGTGTGTTGGATTGAGTGTGCCCACGGCCTATTTATAGGCTTCAAAAAGTTGTTGTGTCGGGAGTCATGCCGGGTCTATTTGATCCGGCACCACGTGTAAAATGTGGGTAACCGTTAACGGTCAAAACTGCCAAGCGAAGCGTTGCATGTGCCGGACAGGGAATGTCCGGCACCACACCCCGGGCATCAGTTGGATCATCAACTGTAAATAACTGCATTGTTGGTCAACTGTGACGACTTTTTACTTATGCCGGATGGGATGTACCCGGCACTATGCCCCGCAAAGCCTCTTTTCTGCTCCATGCTTGTGCCATGCAGAATCAACCCAGCCCTATGTCCAGCATATTTCGGTCTTTTGGTTAGAAATGTGTGCCTTGCATGAAAAACATATAAAACATAAGCCTGAACAAATAATACACTTTAATACATAATATAACAAAAATACTAACTATTTAAACTAACAATCTTTATAGTTATAGTGTATAATATGATAAGTCTGCGGCTTATCAATTATTCACCAATTTTTTTCAAAATTTAATCACTTACCATATTTATTTTACATTTTTAATTTGAAAAGATTTAAAAAGATGCGCTAATTAGCGATCATTACAGCAATTTGCATATTTGGCGCATAAAATAAAGAGCATTAACCGATTCCAAAATCAATTTAAATTAAAAATGAATACAATTTGATATAATCAGGGCCATTGATTCATATAATATCTAATCTAATAGCTATAGTCTTATCCAGGATGATTCAAGGAACTCCAAAGGCCCTGAACACAATCCACTTCCCCTCCGAAATGGGGTTTGGAGCAGTTGATCTCAAAACTATAAATATGCTTATTTAGATATTAATTTGCTATCTAATAATCTAACCATGTCATATTGTCACAAATGAAAAAACTTTATACACAACCACCCCACTATCTCATATTCTTTGTGTTTATTTCTTGGGAAATTTCATGAAATGCCACTATATTTTTGGCTAATTCATGAAATGCCACTAAAAAAGAAAGTCACGAAATGCCACTATATTTTCCGAAAAGTCCATGAAATGCCACTAGATAGAAAAAAGACAAAATCCCCCTACAACAAAGTATTTTTAAAGTTAACAATATGCCCCTAAGTGTTAAAAATTAACAAAAATATCAAAATACAATAAAAATATAAAAAAAATAAAAATTAAAGAAATTAAAAAAAAATTAAAAAAATATTAAAATATAATAAAAAACTAAAAATTGAAAAATTGAAAAAATTAAAATATCATTAAATATTTAAAAAATTCATTTTTAAAAAATTTATTCAGTACCATAAAAAGAATATTGAGTTCTAAACAAATAATTTATACCAATTTTTCTACCAATTTAGTACCATAATTTATACCAAATAAGTACCAAAAAATTTTATCATTCATTTTTAATTGTTATTTGCTATCAATTTAGATTATTTATTTCTTAAAGTAAATACTTTTTTTATATTGCTGATTAAATTTAAATACTAAAATTCTAAACATCATAATTTTTTTGAGATAGAGCGACTGAGAATATATATATAACATACAATATTAAATAGTAAAACTTGTTTGAAATGTAGAATAAAATGTTTTCAAAATATAATATGCAACTTATTAGGAGTAAGTAATGATAACCAAAGAAAGAATAAGATGCATATTATTTTATGAAAACTTTTTATTCTACATTTCAAACAAGTTTTACTATTTAATATTGTATATTATATATATATATATTCTCAGTCGCTCTATTTCCTTTAGAAATTTTAGTTTCTAAAATTTATCAGCAATATAAAAAATTATTTACTTTGAAGAAATAAATAATCTAAATTGATAGAAAATAATAATAAAAAATGTAAAGATAAAAATTAGGGAAATTTCACGATATACCCCCGAGTTTTGAACGAATTTTACGAGATACCCCTGAGGTTTCATTTTCATTACGAGATACCCCCGAGGTTTCATTTTTTTTACGTTATACCCCTGAGGTTTCATTTTCATTACGATAACCCCTGAGGTTTCAATTTTATTACGAGATGCCCCTCAGTTCAGATTCGGATATATTATATTTGTCATATCCTCATTTTACCGTCGCACCATATACCCCGTAACACGGTTTATAGTCAATTTTTTTAAAAAATTAAAATATGAACAAAATGCACATAAAAATTAAAGATCAATTAAAATTTTTATTTCAATTTAAAAACATAAATAAAAGTATAAAAAAATTAAAAAATTAGAATCATGAAAGGTTTAAAATAAATAGAAATGACTAACCAACAAAAAAATAATCTATTTAAAAGTTTATATTGTTACATAATTTAAAAAACTTATAGCAGTGGCTCAAAATCATATGCCCCGCAATAATCTCAGGGATATATGGTCAAAGTTTTGTTTGAATTTGAAACTTAAATAAAATGCTCATATAAATTAAATTTCTATAAAATTTGAAATCAATATTAAAAAATGAATATAATTAAATAAACATAAAACAAAAAAAATAAATAGAAATGACTAAAAAAATAAAAAGTAAATTATTTGAAAAATAAACATAACTTGTTAAGAGTTATACAATATGTATTAAAATTGTAAAAGTATAACAATAATATGAAGAATATTAAAAGCAACAATTACATATAGTACATAAAAAATAATTATTTTAAATTAGAAAAATAAAGTTTAAAAATAATTTTTTTGTTCTTTAAATATAATTGCTATAATAGTTTTAAAATTATGTAACAATATAAGTTTTTTAAATAGATTATTTATGTTTTTGTTGTTTGGTCATTTCTATTTATTTAAAATTTTTATGAGTTAATTTTTTTTAATTTATTTTTATACTTTTATTTTTGTTTTTAAAATTGAATTAAAATGTAAATTGATCTTTAATTTTTTTGTGCATTTTGTTCATATTTTAAATTTTTAAAAAATTTGACCATAAATCCATGTTGCGGGGCATATGGTGCGAGGGTAAAATGAGGATATGAAAAATATATATATTTGAATCTGAACTGAGGGGCATCTCGTAATAAAATTGAAACCCCAGGGGTATATCGTAATGAAAATGAAACCTCAGGGTATATCGTCAAAAAAATGAAACCTCGGGGGTATCTTGTAATGAAAATGAAACCTCGGGGGTATCTCGTGAAATTCGCTCAAACCTCGGGGGTATATCATGAAATTTCCCTAAAAATTATGGTACTTATTTGGTATAATTATATAGTACTATATTGGTATAATTATATGTTTAGAACTCAATATTCTTTTATGGCATTGAATAAATTTTAAAAAAGGAAATATTTTTTTTTAATATTTATGATATTTTCATTTTTAAAATTAAAATTTTAATTTTTACAATTTTTTTATATTTTTATTATTTTTTAATTTTTTTTTGTTAATTTTTAACTTTGGGGCATATTGTGAACTTTAAAAGTACTTTGTTAACTAGTAGGGGTATTTTGGTCTTTTTTCCATCTATAGTGGCATTTCATGCACTTTTCAGTAAATATAGTGGCATTTCGTGACTTTCTTTTTTTAGTGGCATTTCATTAATTAGCCACAAATATAGTGGCATTTCATGAAATTTCCCTTATTTCTTTATCATCGCTCTCTTCTTGTCACCAATACCAAGAACTTTACTTCAACAAAGCAACAAAAATGTTCATGGATGTCACACCCTACCACTGATCACATGTCGAGCCGGAACCAGTCTTGATCACGGATTCAACCGGTTCTGGTCCCCTTAGTGAGAGATAGGTAGACCACCCCTAACCTGTTCTGGTCCCTGTCCCCAAATATTTTTTAGGGATTGCAACCGGTTCTGACTCGTCTCGGGCTCGCTCTGGACTTTTTTTTAAAAAATGATAGATTTTATAATTTATGGCTAATTAGTACTATTGTAAAGTTATAATAAAAATGACATTATTTTTCAAATAATTGTATTGGAACAAACTCAACAAGAGTATATTCATTGTTTTGAACGTCTCAAGCTAGTCCTCGTTGAATAACTGCTATATTTCAAAATAAAAAGGATTGATCTCGGTTTTGTTTGAGACTAGTTCCTGGTCGAGTCTTACTTCACGCGGTCCCGAGCCGGTCCTTGTGCAGTCTGGGTCTCTTGGATAGTCAAATCGGACCGGTCCACTATTATTTACAGTCTAGTTCCGACTGTCCCAGTTTCCAGTCATCGATATTGAACCGTTCTTTGACTGGGATGCCCCGTCCCAGTGGCCACCTTTATCACACTTCACACCCTCATGTTTTTTCTTAAAGAATAGGCTTTTTAGAGTGAGAATTTGAGGGTTGGGCTATATTTTAAGCATTGTCTAGTGCGGTAATATGACACAGCATGTGAAATCTAACATTTTCAGGGATAATTTTTCATATCAAAGAGATTTGATGTCTTAACAAACATATTTATGGTTTTGAGGGTCCATTGTCAGGAACCCATATCTAACGGGATCGGATAATTTTATATTGCTAAACTGATGATGCTAAAATGTGATATCTGCACACCTCGGAGATCTAAAAAAATTTACTATTTATTATTTATTTTCAATTTTTTTTTCTAAGACAAAATATAAAACTAGGATGAATTCTATACTAATAAAAGTACTTATACTTTAAGGGTTGTAAATTTTAAGGGTCTTATTCCAATCGACACAAAATATTATTGTACAATGGCTATACGGTGAGCACCGTACAAACGTTTATTTTAGTATAAATGTTGTATAGATAGATGTGTTGATTGTTCAAATTGATATGAAAGTTATTTTTGTTATTAAAATAGTCAGAGGCGGGTCGAGGTGGGTTTGGCGCAGTCTCAAACCCCATGGCTATTTTAGTAATAAAAAATATATAAATTATAGCATTAATAAGATAAAATTGGGTAAAACACTAATTGAAGATAATTTAGTGGTAAAGACATGTTCCCATATGTGAGATTGTAAGTTCAATCCTTTGTTAACAGTATTTTAAGTTTTTAATGTTTTGACTCCGATTCTATCATCAAGTATGTTTAGCTATTTAAAAATAGTCTAGTTTATAAATAATACGTAATTACAAAATTTAAATATCACCTACCCCGTATTTAAATATTACCTTCAAATTTAATATATATGTTGATGTCAAAAATTTTGTAACTCCTTAAGATTGAACTTCTGATCCCTAATTGTTAAAGATTGTTCAAATTTATAAGTGATTGTTAAAAATATATAAAGATTATTGGGAACTTTCATGAAATGCCACTATAATTTTGGCTAATTCATGAAATGCCACTAAAAAAAAGAAAGTCACAAAATGCCACTATATTTTCAAAAGACCATGAAATGCCACTATAGTCATTGACCAAATGCAAAAAGACAAAAACCCCTACTAGTTAACAAAGTACTTTTTATATTCACAATATACCCCTATGTGTTAAAAAAATCACAAAATTCAAAATACAATAAATTATAAAATAATATATAAAAATTATAAAAATTGAAAAATTAAAAAATTGAAAAAAAAATGAAAAATCATAAAATATTAAAATAAATAAATATTTCATTTTTTATAATTTATTCAGTACCATAAAAAGAATATTATGTTCTAAACAAATAATTTATACCAATTTTCTACCAATTTATACCAATTAAGTACCATAATTTATCCCAAATAAGTACCATACATTTTTTAATTATTATTTTCTATCATATTAAATTATTTTTTTCAAAGTAATTATTTATATTTTTTAACATATATTTTCAAAATTTATGTTCTATTATGCAGATAACTTTAAATTTTATGATCATAAAGTTATCTACACAATAGAACATAAATTTTAAAAAGTAAAATTTCAAAATATAAGCTGAAAAAAATATAATATAACTTACTTTGAAGATATAATTTAATTTGACATAAAATAATAATTTTAAAATTTATGGTACTTATTTGGTATAAATTATGGTACTTAATTGGTATAAATTGGTAGACAAATTGGTATAAATCATTTGTTTAGAACACAATATTCTTTTTATATTACTGAATAAATTTTAAAAAATAAAATATTTATTTGTTTTAATATTTAATGATATTTTCATTTTTTTCAATATTTATAATTTTATATATTATTTTATATTTTTATTGTATTTTGAATTTTTGTGAATTTTTAACGCTTAGGAACATATTGTGAACATTAAAAGTACTTTGTTAACTAGTAGGGGTATTTTTGTCTGTTTTCCAAATGATCAATGACTATAGTACCGCTTCACGGACTTTTATGAAAATATAGTGGCATTTTGTGACTTCCTATTTTTTAGTGACATTTCACGGTCTACTAGTGAACCTAGGTAGACCTATCTTGGCGGTTGTAACAACAAACCGCCGAAATAGATGCTCGTTATATTCATAGAGGACTAACCAATCTATCTCGGCGGTTTGTATGCTTACAAACGCCGAGATAGACCCTAGGTCGGTCCCGGGGCGGTCCCTTGGTCGGTCAATGCCAGAATATTTTCTGGGACCGACCGATCAAAGCCATGGGTCAGTCTCGGGGTCGGTCGGTTCCATAATACATTCTGGCATTGACTGACCAAGAGACCGGCCAGGGACCGACACAGGATCTATCTCGGCGGTTATATTTTAAAACCGCCGCTGTAAGCCATATTTTAGTATCTATTTCGGCGGTTATTAGCTTAGAATCGCTGAAATCGCCCCCCCCCCCTTTTACATTCTAGCTTATATATTGACCATAATACACCAAATGATTCAACCAGACCTATGACATAGCTTCCTCCATAGCGGGGCGCTCCAATACACATTCATAAGTTCTAAAAACGCCCAATATCAACGATGTGCCACAATTTGAGAGTAATCGAACCAACAAACACTTAAACACTTGCATTACAAAGAAATAACCAAATTACACTTCAGATATACTAATACATCATCCACAAATGCATAGAATTGCAATTACATTATAAAAAAAGTACTCAAATCAACTTTATCATCAACAAGTGAATAAATTTGTACAGACGAACTCTGACCATTCTCCAAGCATCTCAACGATTTAAGGATCTTCATATTGACCACCTGGAGAGCAATTGTTCATAAGCCTTGAAAAAATAAAGAAAATAACATTATTTTAAAAACTGCAAGTCTAACAACATGCAAAAACCTAAAATAAAACTTTCAAAGAATGTTATATACCTTGTTTAACGAGTATTATGGTAAATGGACGACACTACTACTATGTCATGCATAAATCTCATGACATAGTATCCACATTCCAACCCCAGTCTGCACCGGGCATATACATGCACACTTATTCACAATTATAAACTAGTATTGACATTATCTGAAATACCCCAAACCTTAATATATTGTTTAAACACTTAAATATGGTGTATTAAGACTAAAAAGAGTCTTAGAAACATTAGTAAACAAGTTTAAACAAAAAAGAAAACACAAATGTGCTTAAAGTCAATAAGAGCCAAAATGTGCTCTAAGCTTGGGATAAACTTGGTTAAGACCTAATGAACTTACCAAGACCTCATTTATACACTAATGAACATATTAAATCAATTACCAAAGAAAAACCAAGCTTGAAAACAAGTTTAAACACAAAAAATGTGCTTTAAGGAGTCTTAAAGCACATTTTTGAAAAATTGTCTTGTAAATGAGTTTGAGTGGCTAGATGTCCATCATTACTCTTAAGTATATATGTGTACTATAATATCACATTTGGGTGTCTATATCAATGGGAAATCAAAAATTTCACTTCTATGTGCCTTGTTTTATGAATAGTAACTTTTACAAGCTAGTTTATAACATATGTTATGTAAGTAATTAAATTGACAAACAAAGACTATATTACCCTCATTATAATAAGGGGCCGGTTTCTAAGGTGTGGTGACTCACCACCCTCTTGTTATTTGTTAAGTAAATAATGGTGACTAATGAATGTACTATTTACTTTAAAGCTACAAATATCTTCTAAAAGTAAAACCAATCTTCATTCTCTCATTTCCTTTCTTCATTCACACGGTTTCACCTTCTCATTCTCCCTTCTTGCTGCTCTCTCACGGTAATACCACTACCACCATTAAAACACAAGCTTTGACCTCTTGTTAAATCTTGCTCACTTGTCCAAATCAAAAACAAACACCACCATCTTCCTCCTCTCCTCAAGCTCTTCATTTCTATCTTCTCCAAACTTCAAGACAACCATTCGGTGCCATGGAGTTTCTCCATTGATGGAGCTTGAGCTTGTATTTTTACATATTGTTACTCTCCTTGGCTTCTAGGTAAGGAATCTCAAACAAAATCAAGTTTCCTCCTTGTTTTTGTCATGTCCGAAAATACATATTGAAGGAGCTCTTTATGTGACTTTGTTCTAGCTTCATTCCAACTCTTCATGGACTAGGTGGAGTCCTCTCTTGCTAGATATTCAAACTCTCTTCAAAGAGCAAGGTAAAACAACTACATTAATGTTTTGAAACAATGTGAAATTAGGGTTTACAATGAGATGGAGCTTATAGCTTGAATACTCATTATAATGTTTGTATATTGTTTAGAACTTGTCAAAGAATCAAGTACTCTATCGGTTTTCTAAAGGAAACAAGAAAGAAGTTATTTTTGCAAAAGAGGTAAATCTACTAACCAAATGTTGTTTAAATGCCTTAGGAGAAATGAGCTTATAAAGCTTATTAAAACTACCTAAAGAGCAAATGGTGAATGACTTAGTAAAGTGTTCTCAAGAGCTTAGTAAAAGGCATATGTGTTGTTGAGTGTATTTGCAGGTTAAAGGCAAATATATTGTGGAAATTCAGTGTTTATGATTTATGCATCTTAAGGGCCTAAGAGCCATGTCATTTAAGGGCCTAAGTGCCATGCAATTTAAATTATGCACTATATTGTGATGTAGTGCTTTGTGAGTGGAGTTTGTGTATAATAAGTACTTGATGGATTTTTAGTGTTCTTGGTTGTTTGTTGGTAAAAACAATGGTTTTGGTTTAGTAATGTTCTAGGAGAACCTATGTCGAAATTTAGGTAACAAATGTGAAGTTCTAAGTGTTAAAATGAGTTTGATAAGTTAAGGAGTATTTAAAATGGTTAAGTGTTGTTCTTGTGTAGGAATGCATTAAGGTGATTTAGGATGTAACTAGGACTTAGGCATGAGCTTGAGATTTTAGTATGTACCAAAGTCATTTTGGGACTTAGGTAAAGACTTAGGCAAACTTTGGTAAATTAAGGAGAAAGTATGAACTTGAAAAAGGAATTGAAGTAATGATATAAGGAGTTAGTTGTGAGAGATGATGCTTGGGAGATGATGTTAAGATAAGGAGAAAACATTTTGGGATAGTAGTTATCATAGGTGAGAAACACCATTTAGAAACCTAGTGTAAAATGTTGTAAGTGTTAAGGAATTTACAAGGAAATAAGTAAAGGTTTAAGGAATTAGAAAAAAGGTTTGTGAGTATTTAAGGATGGCTTAAGTTGTGTTTGAAGTGCCCAAATGAGGTTAGGGGGGTACTAGGTTTGTGGGGTGAAGTTTGGGGTGAATGTAAAGGAAAACAAAGATTTGGGGCAGACCGGACTTGCGACCGGACTTGCAAGCCCGGTCGGGACCTGTTTACCCTGCGAGAATTGGCTTCTGGAATGGACCGACCTTGGGACCGACTTGCAAGGTCGGTCGGGCTTGTAAATTGTGTACGGATTGAGTTACTGGAATCGACCGGACATAGGACCGGACTTGGCAAGTCCGGTCGGACTAATTTACAAAGGGGAGAAACTCTCTGGAATAGACCGGACATACGACCGGACTTACAAGGCCGGTCGAAGTAGAAAATTTTGACGGGAATGTTCTGGAATCGACCGACATGGACAAGTCCGGTCGGCAAGTCCGGTCGGACCAAAACTAAAAAAAAAAAAAAAAAAAACAGAAAAGAATGTGACTTATGTAGTTAACCCTAGGGTGTATAATGAATGTAACCTAGGGTAAGATAGACATTAAAACATGTCATACAATTATGTAAAACACTTAGTAAATTTGGAGGTTAAGTAAGTTAATAACCGACGTTCTTGAATTATGTATAGGAGTGACTACGGAGGAAACCAAACGAGGCAAGGACCAAGGTATGGTTTTCTTGCAGTCTGTTGTCTAGCGGTTTACACCGGTTTGTGTGTTGTATGTTTTCTGTGTGTTTACAACGTTATAAGATTTAAACATGTAATGAGTTTACAGTTGTTCATATTATTGTGATGTGATGTTGTGACTCATTTCCTTGTGTGTGTCTAACATGACTTACCACCTATTGTGTGTTGGTTGTTAAGTTCCACTATGAACTTCTAACAAGTGTTAACTGGGAAGTGAGGAATCCGGTGTCGGTCATGCATGTAAGTTAAGAGTAGATATCTGAATCAGATTCGACTCTTATGTTGTTAAGATTGTTCTCCTTATTTGGCGTTCGATCTCCCGCTAGCTTCTTCCAAAGCTTACCTATTCTGACTTATGATCGGTTAGTGGGAACCTGTGTTTGTGTGGTGTGTTCGGGTCACTAAATCCGAACCATCTGTGACCTAAGTTACTCGTTCGTCTAACAGAACGGTAATGAGTGTGTTTAACGAGCTTAACATGAGGGTGAACCACTCTCTAGGCTCTTATGTTATTTGACCCTTGTGGTTTGTTATTGTGGGACGAAGATCCACGTGTGTGTGATAATGAGCTGTGCACTATTGATGCTATGCTCCATGTTATGTTATGTTATGTATGTAAATGAATGCCATGTTATCATGACAATTAGCTGCGCGTATCCCGGTAGCCGATGGGCTGCGCGTTAGCCATACCAGCCAAGGGTTGCTGACCCCCTCGGGGGATCCATATTTCTTATACTGCAGGATGAGGATCGAAGAAGCGGAGTGGCTTTAGATCCTAGGATGTGATTACTTTTGTATACTTTTGGATGTTGGCCCGGGATGCGCCTGTGCTCCTGTGGCGTTATATACTTTTGGTTGTTGCAGTTACAGTGATGTTATACAGTGAAGGATATGTAAACACTCGGTATTGTATATAATGTATTTATGGTTTAGTTTTATGCTCGGGAGTCTGATCATCAGACCGGTACAATTGTATTTATTCTGCCTTGTCAACCACGTGGGTGGTTGACGGCGTTGTAGCACCGAAGCGTTAGTTACTGTTTAGTTATTTTATTCCGCTGCGATTTCATTTAGTATCATGTGCGTATTAGGGGGTGTTACATTATCACACAAATTTGGTAATTAAGAATACCTTGACTAGGTTCCAAGGGATATTATTCTTCATTTGTCTTTGCATTGACATGAATGCAGCTCTCATGGAACTATATACATCAAACATACAGTTTTAAACACACGTAGTTACATAGGAAGTTTTAAAACTATATTGTTAAGCAATAACAATGTTGTTTAAGATAACAAACTCACCTCAATATCATTGTGGCAATCCTCGGTTTCTTGGCGCTCTTACCATCTGAGTCAAATCTTAAGATTCTTGGGTGCTTTATCCCCAACACAAGCAATGACCAGTGTCGACTATTCACAAATTACAACAATATATTGAAATCATTAAACAAAAAGCACAATTTATAAGCAGATTATACTAAGAGAAATAGTCAAATACCATACCCATGATGATATTGCAGCATAATAAATGACTTGTTTGCACATTGAAAGGTGACATTTGTCATATATTGCATAAGGCATTGAATGTCACTTGTCATGGTGGTTTCGTAGCACATAGCAGGATTCATGAATCCGAAACTATCATTTTCGTAGACTTCGAGCACCTTATTATGCACATGCCTGCACCATAAAGACAATAACATCAGTTATTTGCTTTTATTCAAACAACTAATTCATCATTGATCAATGCATTCAAATTATAAAAGGTAGTAGTCACTCACATGACGGCTGACTTGATGATCGCCACATTTAATTAATCCTTCGTGAATACCTCTGTGAAACAAGACATATAGATCTCAAATCGATGTGCATCTCCTGTTGTAGCTTGATAGTGAAATATGGCCTATTCATTCTTCACAGTGATCAAATCAATGTGAGGTGACGTCAGCAGTAACACCGAGTTCAGAAGCTTCAGATTAGTTGACAAGCCAACTAATATATTTTTCTCCACTAAATCAGGTCTAACCATGAAATTGGTGGATGCCTTTGATTGAACTGGCGCAGCATTCATTTTCCTTTTCCCTTATCAGCTTTTGGTCGGCTCATTTCCTAAGATATTAACTGATTAAGTATATGGATGCAAGGGGGTATATCAATAGTTTATAGCAATGATTAAGCGTGCTGCCCAGAGAGTTTGATCAATCGAAGTGGCCATTGCACTGTCGCAGTTTGTGTAGAACGCAGTGTTGGTCTCTGTGGGATCGACATCGGTAAACAGACATCACCATGCTCTGTAACAAATTTGTCTAGAAGCACCCGTGCATGGTAATGTCAAAGTGGTTCACCATGCACAATATCAGCTGGATTTGAGGGGAAAAGTTTACCCCATGACCCATGATCTCTTGATCTCCATATTGTAAAAACAATGTGCACTAACATGGTGCCTGAATGTTATGTAGAATTTATTTAGATGAATATTATGAAATCCTAGTTCTATGATGAGATTAATGATCAAGTGAATTTGTTGGTATAACCTCTAGACATGCGTAGGGAAATGGCTCAACCGAGTGGACACTACTTCCCATACTTATGTATTATGCTCCTGAATGGGTGACTCAATTGATGGTCGAGAAAACTCTTGGCTGCTAGGCCTTTATGATTGAAACTTAGACATAGCCTGAGTGATCATGTAGTTGACACTCTTGTGAATCCTCTGCTCCATCTCAGATATCACTCTCAAGTGCTCCTCGTAGCTGATCAATTTCCCGTTTGTCCCTTTTTCCAGACCCGGGAGTGCCAAATGCTTGGCGGATACCAAAACTAACGGCTCGACCTGGATGATCCTTCTTTCCAAGAGCCTGTGTAAAAGGATCATCATTCCTCTCTGAAGTCCAAGTGCCCTGGGTGAGCTAAGCTTAAGTCACCCTAATACAACACACAAATGTAGTTATTAATTTTTCATATCCTAACCAAATGACCATTTTGACTAAAAATGAACATGATATGACTTTGAATTTAATACTTACCATTTGAGCAATAACTACTCTTGTGGTGTAGTCGTACTGAGGATTCTCAGGAGTCAAGTTTTTCGGAATATGACTTAACTCCCACACTTTCATTCTTCTGCCATTAACATCTAATGAGCCATATGTTGACAGTTAACCCTTTTGCTCCCATTTCGGTACAAGTTGGATAATACTTTTGCCACCTACGCGATGAGGGAACATATTTTTCTTGGCATTAGCTTGTTGTTTCTCACGAAGAGCTAGCATAAAGTAATATGACTAATGTTTTAGTGAAATTAACCACAAAAACGCATAAGAGAGCATAACATATACAAATATGATAATAAAATGCACCTGGTACTCCGGCGTGTGATGATACTCAACAAACTGTGTCCATTGCTCCTTGGTGATGCCTTCGTACTTCTCCCACAGTAGCATCTCACACTGGCATCATGATCTGCAGCATCTGGATCTTCAGGAGTAGGCATCCTATGAATGTACTTGTTGGCTAGCTTATTTTTATGGTCCCAGAACTGCTTTGACATCGATGATAGCACATCCTTTTTAAGACCGGGATCCACAGAGAAACGGGCCTACATACATGATTAGTTAGTTAGTGACAAGTACATAAACATTCTATTATTTTACAAAATCATACTAATAACAAAAAGTATTTACCTGAAGGCACTCAAACATGGTATCCTTCAACACTTAAGGCACTGTTTCAGAGCTTGTGGTTTATGTTGTAGTATGTCTTCCCCAAATGGCTACAGCAAGCGTTGAAGTCATTCTTCCAATTTTCGTGAGGTTGGTTGTACTCATTGAATTGCACCGGTTTCGTAGTAGGGCCTTTGTTAGCCTTCAGCGCACGCATGAGACCTCTCTTTTTCTTGGGCTCTAGTGGGGCAACTGCTAGCTCCTCAATTTGTTATGAAGGGCCAACCTCAGCCTCATGTGCAGCTAACTGATCGCTCTCTTTTTCTTCCCGCCTCATGTGACCCACTTGCTTGGTCTCTTATGTGGTGGCTCAGCTTCTCCAGTCGTGAGAAACTCTCCAACGGGGTCATCCATAGGGTGATCATCCACTACGAAAAGATAAAACACTATAATAAGATGAAGTCATTATATACGTTAAGTTAAGTACTATGAAACATAACAATAATAATACTTAAGATAACATTACAACCTACATTCTACTAACGACATTACCTGACATGAAAACATAGATCATTTCATGTTTCCAACCCAACCACCCTCATCATGGTCTGGTCGTGTGTAAATCAAGTTGTTTTCGGTAACATCAATCGAATCCGGTAATCCAGAAGAAAACAAGGGTGTCTCCTCTGCCGTCTCATTGTCATCGTCATCCTCATTTTCATTTTTGACTAGAACCAGTTTTCTTCCCAGAAGAACGACATACCATCTACAATCTTTCAGATCCTCAACGTACCACACTTGTTCGCAATTTTCCAAAAAAAAATTGATCATCCTTATAACCGACACATGAAAGATCAACCAAGGTAAGCCCTTCATCATTTTGGTATCCATGTCAGTTGTCTACCCACTTGCATCAGAACAACAAAAAGGAATTAATGTGGTACTCTAGTTCTCAAATGTCCTCGATGACACCATAATACCAACTAGAGTTCCTAATTGGTTGAGATCAGTTACCGCTTTGGTACTCAGTGGCTGCAGCTCCAATTTTTACACCCACTGTTCTAGTTTATCGATTTAGCATTTTGGCAAGTAGTGTAGTATGTATACCCACTAATATCATACCCTTCAAATGATGTAATATTAGTTTTCGGTCCAATTGCCAGGCATCTGATCTCTTCACTTATAGCTTCAGGATTTGATGATGTTGGTTCAAACACATGATCTTAACCATTGGATAAACACTCGGTTTTGTTCCTTTTCCAGCCAAATGTGGTCTTTCGTAGGATTTTGTTGCCTTAATTAACTCAACCATATGGGTATCAAAATAAGGTTCAACAACTTAAGGTGTTGTAAGACAAACAAATATGCTTGATTAATGAGATGATGCAGAACTTGCACTGCCAATGACACCTTTACCCTTAAAACCTGCCATGGTTTTGGGTCACAAATTTTGTGACTTCCTCAGTCATTGCCGCTTCAATAATGTTCCCTTCTGGTTGATACCTATTCTTCATTCTACTTTTCAGAATACCCATGTACCATTTAAAAGGTACATGTACCATAAATAAACCAGACCACAGAATTGGATCTCATGAACGATGTGTACAATGAAGTGCACCATTATGTCAAAGAAAGACAGTGGAAAATACATCTCAAGTTGACATAATGTGACAACAATTTCACGATGTAGATCATCGAGAGAGGTTGCATCAATTGCCTTGCTGCAGACAGCATTAAAGAAGAAACATAACCGGGTTAACGCATTTGTGACATCAGATGGCAATATCCCTTGAATTGCAACTGGAAGAAGATGTAACATTAGTACATGATAATCGTGAGATTTCATGCCTAAAAGTATCAAATCCTTCATCAATACAATGTTCTTCCAGTTTGAAGAGTGCCCACATGGTACTTTTATCGAGTGCAGAAACTTGCAGAAACTAATATTTTCATTCTTTGAGAGCGTATAACATGTAGAAGGTAGGTATATTCATTTCCATTCTCTTATGGTGTAACTCCTTTTGTATACCCATGGTTTGCATGTCTTTTATGACTTTCAATCCGTCTTTTGTTTTGACGGGTACGTTGAGCAAAGTCTCACTCACTGCCTCACCAACGTTCTTCACAATGTGAATGATATCTAAACAGTATCTCACAGGCAAATGATGCCAATAAGATAGATCCCAAAAGACTAACACTTTTTCCAAATGTTCTTTGTCGTTTTGTTTTGATGTTTCCAAGTACATTTACAATGTCCTTAACCTTTTCATACACTTCCTCAAGGCTCAGAGGTAGACGGGTCACATGAGTCTCGGCCTAACCATTGAACAGCTTTCTCTTCATTACTCGATGAGGGTGATCTTCAGGTAGAAGGCGTCGATGACACATATAAACATTCTTCCCACAATGTTTCAAACGGTCTGAACAAGTGTCTTCCTCATGTTTGGGACATGCAAATGTTCCTTTCAGCGTGTAACTGGACAAGTTCCCATATGTAGGGAAGTCGTTGACAGTACAGAACAACAAATCTTTGAGCGTGAAATTTTCTCTTGTATAAGCATCATACACCACGGTCCCCTCATTCCCATAGTAGTTTCAAATCATCAATCAGTTGGGCGAGATACATCTCGATGATATTACCTAGTTTCTTGGGACCAGATATCAGGAGCGACAACATGATGTACTTTTGTTTCATACATAACCATGAGGGCAAATTGTAGATCACTTGCAGAACAGCCATGTACTGTGTTGACTACTCAACATGTCATACAAGTTCCATTCATCAATACATAACCCAAGCCTCATATTCCTATCTTCATGTCTGAAATGTTCTTTGTACCGTCTATTGATGTTTCTCCACTAAGGCCCATCTGCTGGATGTCATAGTTTTTCATCACTTTTTCTACCCTCTGGTGCCACTGTAAGTTCTTTTCATATTTTGATTGGCAAACACCTTTTAAACCTAGGTATGATTAGTAAATACCACAATTTTTAGCTGGAGGACATTTTTTCTGAGCGTTTGAGGAGTCACCATCCTTAAGCTTGTATCAAGACAATGTGCTTTTTGGACAAATGTCTAGGTGTTCGTAATCACCCCTATACAACACACAACTTGTTGGGACATTCATGTTATCTACTTATACTCATCCTCATTGAACACATCTATTTTTCTTCACCTCATAAGTGGTGGTAGGGATACTATCTCCATGTGGAAGCATATGAAGCAGCTCGAGAAGTGTCGTGAACCTCTTGTCACTTCATTCATATCTCCCCTTCAAGTTTAACAAATTCAGAATAGCTGGCAATTTTGTGTACTTAGGGTACAAGGCTGTCTTGGACGCATCACAAATTTTTTGATACTCATCTGGCCTGTTGACGAAATTGTCCTCCGACATTATCAAGCATCTCGTCCATTCTCTCATCATGGTAAGTCGTCTCACTGTCAACATTAACTCTTGAATTACTTGGGAATCGATCCTACTCGTTGATGGATCGAAGGTCAGCTTGGTTCTTGACTTGAGTGACACCGATCATGACTGTAGGTAGTTGAAGCATTATCTTGAACTGATTCTCCATGAAAAGTCCATCTTCTATAATGTGGCATGAAACCACGGTCTTCAGATGGAATTGTATGACATCGATGCTTGATATTTTCCCTCCCCAACACACCCACTACACAAGGACATGGAATTTTCACCGCCTTTGTCATGTCCTTGTGTTGCACTGCAGCTTTGCAAAACTCTTTCAGCATCTTGTCAAGTGTCCCTCGATCACCATACATCCAATCACGCTCCATATATATGTGCAACATATCACGGTGTGTGAGACTATCCTACCTAAAACTAAAAAATTTATGTAATACTTTTATATTTGCTTGCACATGTTTATATCTTACTGGAGCATGAATGAGACTAGTGTCAAGTAAGCTAGCCTAACTCTTAGGTTCCAAACCCAAAATAAACTAGCATTTTAATTTTAACAAATTGTTACATTTTAAAAACAGAAAAAAAAACTACTTACTTGTTTTTTCAGGATTTATAAAGAGAGTGGAGAATGGTGTGGCGGGGGTAGGTTGTACGAGAGATGTAGTAGTACCACTTCTGATATATCTCTAAGCGCAAAAACAACAAAATTAGAAAAAAAAACGTAACAACATGTATGTTCATTGTTCATAGATAGGGTTGCAAAATTATATTATGTGAAGAGGATGAATAGATAAGTTAAACTATATTACCCGTACCAAAAATGAATAATTTCTTGCAGCCCATTACCAATCTAGCATAAGAGAGACGCAAACGCTCCTAAATAATCTCTACAAATGGCACAAACAACACATTTTTTCATTCAGACATTACATCGAGCACCTTGTGT